>APFE031202668.1:29020-58809 GCA_000404065.3 Pinus taeda | reverse complement strand
GGCTAGCAAAAGGTGTACTAATTGGTTTTGCATTGTGCATATTAAATCTTTTCAACACCTTTTGTATGTACTCATTCCGAGACAATTTTAATTTGCGATTTTTCCTATCTCTAGTGATTCTCATACCAAGGATTTGTTTTGCAACTCCCAAATCCTTCATTGCAAATAAATTTTCCATTTTTCTTTTGAGCACATTTATTTCCTGAATGTTAGACCCTGCAACAAGCATGTCATCTACATACAATAACAATATAATATAGCTGCCATCATTTTTCTTTTTCAGATAGACACATTGATCAGAGTGACATCTAGTATAACCTTTTTCAGACATAAACTTGTCAAACTTTAGATACCACTGCCTTGGAGCCTATTTTAAGCCATACAAGCTCTTCTTCAACCTGCACACCAGTTTCTCCTTCACTTTCACCTCATATCCTTGTGGCTGCTGCATATATATCTCTTCCTCCAAATCCCCATGGAGAAAGGTTTTCTTTACATCTAACCTCTCAAGATGTAAATCTTCAACTACCACTAGACTTAAAATAGTTCCAATTGAAGTCATTTTAACAACAGGAGAAAATATTTCATCAAAATCAATACCTTTCTTCTGTTCAAACCCCTTCACCACAAGTGTAGCTTTGTACCTCTGTTTTCCTCCATCTTCTTCCTTCAGTGTGTAAACCCATTTATTCTTCAATGTAGTTTTTCCTGCAGGCAACCAGACTAAGTCCCAAGTCTGGTTATGCATTAAGGATTCGATCTATTCTTCGATGGTACCTCCCACTTCTTCCTACTTTCAACCTGCATTGCTTCTTCATAACATTCAGGTTCACCAGAATCAGTCAACAATAAATAATATAATGAAGGATAACATCGTTCATGGGGTCTACTTATCCTGGTAGATCTTCTAACACCACTTTCAGGTGTTTGGGGTGCATGTTTCTATTGTGCTGGTTGTTGTTGTTGTGGTTGTTGATTATTATTATTTTCAGGCACCTTTACTTTTTCAGTGATTTCATCAAGAACTGTGTATTCCTTGTTTTCTTTTTCCTGTTTCTTTTCCTGCAACTGATTCTTATACAAGACTTTTTCATTGAATATTACATCTCATAGTTTCAAGGGGAGCATATACTTCTAATAATGCATTGTTGGCATTATCTTAGAAGATCTTGGTACAAATTCATAATTGTTTTTTATTCAGGTGGAACAGGTTCAGGGGGAGAACATGATTGTTGGTCTGGATGCTGATTGATAGATGCTGCTAGTTGATGATGACTATCATGGTCTTGTTTCAAATATTTGGTCTCTCTTTCATGTATATCTTTTAATGTCAAGGTCATGAAACAACCTATTTTGTTTCCCCACTATGCATGGTATGGATGATGTAATGTTCTTGTTTTGACATGTATACATAATTGATATATCCCCACTTGGTTGGGTGGATGAGTCAAACTTGGTATATCCCCACTTGGTTGGGAGATGGATGTCTGTATGAGTCATTGGTGATAGGAAGGTCATTTATGATGTATGTATAGAGTCATGTTCTTCTTTTAGAACATCTTTTTACAGACCTTGCTTATATTCAGGGGGAGCATGGACTCGAGCATGGAGCTCAATCAACACTCTTTAGCATATTAGAGCATTCAACATGTACTAAGGGGGAGCATAACCCTTTTCCCTTGATGACAAAGGGGGAGAGTGACTTGGGGTTTCCATCAAGTCCAAATGGGGAGATTGTTGGCATTATGACACAGATTTGGCACTATGACACATAAGTTTTCCTTGATGGCAACTCACTCAGATGACATATCATAGTTAAGACTCACAGAATGAAGAAAGAGAGGTATATGCAGGTTCCCCATTGACCAAGCCACGTGTACATGCCAGTTCGTAGACCAAAAGGTGCGTATAGCATACACACACACTTTCATGAAAGGAAAGGCACATACATGTTGGAAAACTTAGTTTTGATCTGTTGTATTTGGTCCATGGTATTGGTCCAAGGTATCTTGTCTGAAGTGTTGACCCCAGGTATTTGGTCCACGCTATTGGTTCGAAGTGGTTTTGGTCCATGGTATTGAGTAAGGCCTAAGACTATAAAAGGAGAAGAAGATCATTATGCCAAGTCACTCAAGTATTTAATATCTGATGAAGTGCAAGATCTAGCATACAGGTTATTGGATTATGGTGCATAGCTAGATTTGGATCGTGGATGAACCTTAGCATTTGATGAGGATCTAATGAAGGGTCAAGATCTTAAGGTCTGAAGTAAAGTACCATTATGTGGTTTGATCTTGAACATTCTAGATCTAAATACTGACGTATGTTTTTACTACGTAAATGTGATGATCTAGGTATGAATGAACTCTGAAATAATTGTGATGCTTTAAATTAGCATTTATAGATCTGTATGCAGGTTGGCCTTGGTAAAACAACATATACACGTTGGTTCAGCATACAGAAGTTGCGTATACGCAGGTTCCCTTTGATAAAAGTGCGTATGCATGTCGGTTCGACACAGTGAAGAAGCGTATACATTATAAGATTTGATATTGTTATTGGGTTTAGTGGTTATTGCAGAGTTTTGTGTTTTGCTCTGTGTTTTGGTGACTATGTTTTGATGACTGGGTTTTAGTGATTTAGTATTGGGTGATTCAGAGATTGATGATGCAGATGTGGTTGATGGTTGTATTGCAGTGATGATTGATTTTGCGCCTTGATTTTATTGATGGATCTAGTCTGAAAATTCATGAAACATGGTCCCTAGATAAAAAGCGAAGGTTGTAGCCTTCTGTAGGTCGGCGCCTACGTACTAGTAAACACATCAGCTAGTACAAGAGCTAGGGGGTTGTAGCTACCTTCCAGTAGAAGCTAGAGGACGAGAGAAGGTTGTAGCCTTCTGCAGGTAGAGGCTTGCGTATTGGTATAAGACTGCACTAGTACAAAAATTGTAAAAAGAAGTTTCTAATTCAAAAAGAAGATAGAGACGATTGCAGTAGGTGGTTTTCACCCACATTGGGTTTCTACCTTATATAGTGTGTTCTTGTGTGTGATTGTATGTTCTGGTTTTACTGCACCTGGTTACTATTTATATGGTTCTGATGCACTGATTAAAGATCAACATATGAAGAATTAACTGAATCTTAACTCTGTAGGATATACACTAGTTGCCTTAACCACAGTTGCGTATACATGCAAGTTTACTTAACTAAAGTAGCATATATGAATCTGATTATGGAAATGAAAAATTACTAACTTGCTAACACTGATTCACCCCCCCCCTCAGTATTATTTCCAACAATTGTGACAAATGTTAGAGAAATGAGAGCAGATGTGAGTAAGGGTTGGACGATCTAAAAGAAAGTATTTTTCATCCTCCACATTCTTAGTATCAAAAAGCTAACAAATTCTATCATCCCAGGGAGTCTTGGGAGTAGACCACCACCTGGTTTCACTTTGAAGTTCATGAGAGTTAGTTATAATATTAGCAATGTTCATTGTTTTCTTCGATATGGTCAAAATATAAAGATAATTATGGTTCTCAAGGGTGGGGTTTATCACCTCCTTATAATATCTTAGCTTCCTCCTACCCTCCATCTCTTTATCATCCCATAACTTATCCTTAAATTTGGAGGTGATAATATCTTTGACACTATTCATGCTTCCTAGGGTGATCTCCTCATTTATCCCCTAGTGGTTGAGCCAATAGTAGATATCCCTATGCCACCCATGCTTGAGGCGAAGGTGGGGGTTTTGAATAAAGTTAGAAGCAATTTTAGGAAGCCTCTTGAATTCCGTGTTGTAAAACTTCTTCTTATACATTAGATATTTAAACATAGCCCTCATTTCAATAGGGGAGAGGCCAACTTCAATCAGGAGGATAGGATAGAAGGTATTTCCCTTGATCTTGAGGTTATTGTTGAAAATAGCAACAAGAAATGCTAAAAATAGAAATGCTATAAATAGCAGTTCGGGTACTAGTGTTGGACATAACAACAAGGAATGAAAAATGGAAGTGCGAAAAATAGCACTACTATAAATAGAATTTCGGGATGGATTCCTATTTTAGTTAGTCCCTGAACTAAAATAGAGAAGTAAAATTCGAATTTTATCTTAGCAGTTGTTTGTAAAATAATTAATTAATTCATCTTGAGTTAATTAGTTAGAGAAAATCAAACATGAAGTCAATGTGAAGACATCCAACAGTTTCTCCATAAATTGAGGAATTTATCCCTTAGTTAAAGATATAAGGATGAGTTGTAATTAGTTAGCTCAGTTAAATCCAGTTAGATTAGTTCAAATAGTTTGTTAAACTAATTGTGAGTTCAATTAGTTAATGCATGCATGCATGTAACTGCTGCACTTCAGATAACTGAATATTCTCTCACAAATAAGTCATGCATGTTAGTTCAGATAGAGACCCAGTTGAGATCAGATGATGGGACAACATACTATCAGTTGGAGGATTTTTCCTATATAGGAAACTCATCCATGCAAAAGGAATCATCTCCTTCAGGATTGCACAGTTATTTCAGAGGTCAGTATTGTGTGTGAGGTGATTATCACATAGGTTGCAGCTGGAGGACCCAGGAGAAACTGCACAAGGAAAGAAGAGGCTTGGAGGACTGAAGGAAGGCATATGTGTTGTCTATTCTGTCTATGAGCAGATTTGAGGGATTGTACTTAGAGTTGGATAGCTTGTGAGCTAAAGCTTTATGTAATCTTGAGATATTTCCACTTGTATGATAATACAGATAGTGGTGTTTTTAGCTGAGGCTTTCCCCAGAGTATTCTTCTGTGTTTCATGTGTGATTGAATCTTCTTCTCTATTATATGTGTTCCATTTGATCTTGCTCAAAATCAATTAAGCTTCTGCAAGTTTGATTGTAGAAGTAGATTAAGTATTTTTCTTTAATACATTGCATAATCAATTTAATCTACGGTGAAATTTCTACATGGTATCAGAGCTAAGTTTATCGAAGTTGTGAACGGTATACGAAGAAGAGAAATCAAAGTAAAAGAAAAAATTGGGTTGTGAGTTTGTAGAGCAGATCTAAATATTTTTAAATTTTTAGAAACAAATAGCAGATCTGGATTCCTTGCGAAAAAATACCCAAATTCAAAAAAACAAAAATGGCTGAATCAGAGTTGGGATGAGGGAGATATTGCTGATTTAAAAGCATCTCTTTTTCCAGAAAATTTCATGATGGCAAGAAAGATGAAACAGATTAGTGTGCTAGCCAAGAACCTATATGCTCTTGAGGTTCAAGATGCATACAAAGCCTTGAGGATCAAGTTAAAGGTTAGAGACTTGGTGGTTAAGAAGGAGATTAAATTACCTCTCAACATGCAGTCCCAGAAGAAGTCTTAGACAATTGTGGAGGAGCCACAGTTGGAGATGTTGAGAGGAGACCGAGTGGAGGCATCCACTCATGCAGAGACCTCCAGTAGGGGAAAATTTCGAGCCAAGTGGGCAGAGGGATCGCATATAACCATACCTCCAGGTGTGAGGTGGGGTAATGTGAAGTGATAGTTCCATGAAGGCTGAAATAGGGGCAGGATCCTTGAGGTACCCAACCTCTTTGATTAGACCTTTCTACGGGAGCCCCGAGGATGAGTAGCAGGACTGTCTAAGTGGGTATAGATAGATGCATATGGAGCAGCAGTGGAAGCTTTAGCATCAGAGGGTGTTTCTAGTCCAATAGAGAGGTCAGTTGGGAGATCAGTTACTTACTTCTCAGTAACTGAGTTGCAGTGCAGCATTGGGAAGCATGATGCAACATGATGAGAGGAGTTGCAGTGTGGATGCAGTGCTATGAGATAGGACCAGCAGCAGCACAGATGCAGTGGGAGGAATCAGTGGGATTGATGTAGTCAAAGAACAAAGTGACAGAGGCTAGAGCAAAAAAATACTGAAGGGCACAGAGGTGCAGAGTTTTCAATCAACAGAGGCAATAACAGTCAGAGACTTTGATGATAGAGGCATCATTCTGATTCAGGTTGTATATTTTTTGTTTCGAGAGTTGTTGGAGCAACAACACTTGAGATAAGTGTTGCATTTAGAACATGCCAAAGGTTCATAATCGGGTTCGATTTGAATGCCTTTCTTGTTGAGAGGGAGTGTTGAAAATAGCAACAAGAAATGCTAAAAATAGAAACGCTATAAATAGTAGTTCGGGTACCAGTGTTGGACATAGCAACAAGGAATGAAAAATGGAAGTGCTAAAAATAACATTGTTATAAATAGCATTTCGGGATGGATTCCTATTTTAGTTAGTCCCTGAACTAAAATAGAGAAGTAAAATTTGAATTTGATCTTAACACCTGTTTGTAAAATAATTAATTAATTCATCTTGAGTTAATTAGTTGGAGAAAATCAAACATGAAGTCTATCTAAAGACATGCAACAGTTTCTCCATAAATTGAGGAATTTATCCCTTAGTTAAAGAGATGAGGATGAGTTGCAATTAATTAGCTCAGTTAACTAAGTTAAGTTCAGTTAGATTAGTTCAAATAGGTTGCTGAGCTAATTGTGAGTTCAGTTAGTTAATGCATGCATGCATGTAACTGCTGCACTTCAAATAACTGAATATTCTCTCATAAATAACTCATGCATGTCAGTTCACATAAGGACCCAGTTGAGATAAGATGATGGGATAGTGTACTATCAGTTGGAGGATTTTTCCTATATAGGAAACTCATCCATGTAGAAGGAATCATCTCCTTCAAGATTGCACAATTATTTCAGAGGTCAGTATTGTGTGTGAGGTGATTATCACATAGGTTATAGCTGGAGGACCCAAGAGAAACTGCACAAGGACATAAGAGGCTTGGATAGCTTGTGAGCTAAAGCTTTGTGTAATCCTGAGATATTTCCACTTGTATGATAATACAGATAACAGGTTTTTTAGCCGAGGCTTTCCCAAGAGTATTCTTCTGTGTTTCATGTGCGATTGAATATTCTTCTCTGTTATATGTGTTCCATTTGATCTTGCTCAAAATCGATGAAGCTTCCGCATGTTTGATTGTAGAAGTAGATTAAGTATTTTTCTTTAGTACATTACATAAGTAGTTTAATCTACCGTGAAATTTCTACGATTATAGGTTATGAATTGCTTTTGGATCATCTTAATCTTTCTCCAAGACTCTTTGGATATATTGCAACCCAAAACTTCACAACCATAGAGGACAACAGGGGTGACAAGGGTCTCAAAGAGGAACCTTTTTTTACTCCAAATACAAAGATCAACAACCTTACAATTGTTTTCGAGTACATAATAAGCTTTCCAGCCTCCAATAATCCTTTTTTCAATGTTGTAGTTCTAGTTAAGCTGATAAGGGATGTCAATACCTAAATATTTGTAACAAGAGACTTGTTCCAAGCAATTGTCATCATATACTAAATTTCATGGGTGGTCTTTTTGGATTTAATTATCATGACTTTAGTCTTTTCGATATTAACCGTCACACCCATCTTGGAGAAATAGTCATAAAGAGCCTTATGATGCTTGTCAAGGTCCTCATGGATTCTAGTAAGAAGAACGATATAATCGACATAGAGGAGAAGATTGATGATAATACTGACAAGCTTAATTCCTTTGCACCCCATGATTTCCAAACACTCGTCTAACTTATCGATGCAAATACCAAAAAGGGTAGCAAAAAGGGGACACCCTTACTTAACCTCGATATTGCATTTAATATCATTAGACCACCCTTCAGTGGTTTTCATCTTGGGAACAACCATCTTGTAGAGGTGAATCACAACAATCTTCAACTTAGGAGGAATCATGATCTCATTAAGCCTTTTCCAAATCTTATCCTAGGGAACAGTATCAAAGGATTTTGTAAAGTCCACAAAGCAACATAATAGATCAGCTTTACTATTGCGACATTCCTCGGCAATGATCATGAGAGTGACGATATGGTTGATAGTTGAGTGGTATCTCCTAAAAACAACTTGCCCTTTAGGTCTTTTACCGTGGCTTTCAAGCCAATGGTTAATCTTATTTTCCAAAATGAGACCATAAAGTTTAGCTAAGATGTGGCTAATCATAATGGTCTTGTAATTAGCAGGAACAATTTTGTCCCCATTCTTGAAGATAGGCACAATAAGGCTTTGCATCCAAGGCTTAGGGAAGCCATGTTTTACAACCAAATTGAGAAGCTTATGAAGATGAGGAATGATGATAGATCTTGCTAGCTTTAGGATCTTAGGTTGGTATCCTTCAATGTCTTTAACTTTCCCCCTGGTGAACTTATTAATACCAGGCTCAATGTCCCAAAGAGAAAATATATCTTCCTTAATAGGGGTGCTAACAATGTTGTCCATGGTGTCTCAGAGTCATAAACTTCTTAAGATAGGTGTGCCACTTTTCTAAGGGGATCGAATGATTATATTTAGATTTACGAACAAGCACATTCTGGCAAAATTTTCTGGGTGCAACTTTAGAGAGGTGAAGAAGATGCTCTTGTCTCTTATTAATATATGACTACTTCTTCTCTTTAATGAGGGCTTTGTATATACTAATATATCAGAGATTTACAATTTCATTAGGAGCATCATGGATAGTTTTCCTGGCACCCTTGCAGTCCTTGTCATACCAAGGGTTGGAAGTTCTTTATATGAAACCTTAGTAGAGAAACTTGTTAATGGTAGTGGAAAGGGTAGTAGTAAAAGTGTGATAAATTTGATCAATATTGCTATTATAAGTCAAGGAACTTAAATCTCCATTTAACTCCTTTAAGAAAAGGTCTATATTATTTCGATTAAAATGAGTGTCTTTGGATTTTGCCAGTATCCTGCATGGGGCTGGTATGCATAACTAGATTAAGGGTTAAAGACAAAGGCCGATGGTCAAAGTTAGGCTCAAAATCATTAACAAGCTCAAAGTTGGTAATATGGTTAAGGACATGGATGTCTGAAATCACATAGTCCACAATGCTACTGCCCAATCCATGTAAACAAGTCATCTAGCTAGAGGAAGGCCACTTGCTAATACCATTACAGATAATCAAGTCACAGAGCTACAAATCTTAAGGAGCTCGGTGCCAAATAAGTTCTCAGTTCTTTCTTAAGAGGTTCTCTTGGGACTAGTAGCTATGACATCATCTTTGTCAAGCCACAAGGGGTCAGTGGTAGAGTGGTTACTTAACATAATAGCTTGATTGGTGGCATTGCTGGCATTGAAGTCCCAAAGCAAAAGGATATTACCTTCATTCCTCAGGTTATGAATGTCTTTTTCTAAGGTAGTGAAAGGAAAATTCTCATCTAAGTTGTTTTTCTTATAGGAGGTAGAGTTGATAGGGGCGAAATAAGAGATTGGAAGAAAAATCCTATTAGAGGGAGAATTAGAGTTTTTGATCCACATATACTGATTGAAGGGGTTGATACTATGAAGTTGGATGTGAGAAGAAACAATGTTCTTAATATAACATGTCGAGAGGATTTCTTATTCCAGGAAAACCAAAGAATGAAACCATCAAGGTGAGGAACCCTAGATTCGTCATGTTCCCAAGTCTCAACTAGACAAATAAGGTCAATATCACTCATTAAAATTCAATTTTGTAATTTTGTTTTTATTAATAAAATTATGAATAAATTTTTAGATAAAAGAAAATCTTAATATACATATCATATTAAATATAAGTAGCAGCTATAAGTTAAGATCCATTTTACCTTATAAATTAAAATAATGGTTTTCTAACCATATTTAATTTTAATTAATAAGCACATAACAATTTGAATGCTTACAATAAGCTTGCAATATAACAATATTTTCAACCATATATATTCATGCCCACTTTAACATAGATATTATTAACTCGTAAATATGATTTGTTACAATATCATGGGCTAATAACATGTCTCATCAATACCACATGCCCAAAAACCATCTCTCATTTCATGATCAAAATAATTTATAAATAATTTATTTGAATTGAATTTTATAACATTTTTTGATTAAATATAAAATTATGTAATTATTGATCTCTTGTGGTTCATATTTTTTTTTTCCAAAGGAAAAAACGAAATTTTTATTAAAATAAAAAGTTACATAACATATGCATTAAGCATTCAATTTGGTTGTATGAAAGTAGATCATATAGCCCATAGGATACAGTCCTGCCTAAAAGCAAAAAAGAAAGTGTCGCTCCTATTATCAGGAGTGCAGCAAAACCAGCTGGCCTAAGCCTTCTTGCCCTTCTTCTTCTCCACTTTTTGCCAACCATCCATGTTGTGAGTGGAGTCAATAATGGCAAGCTGGTTTTTCCCTGTGTTCATTGGTTGTTCCTTGTCTGAATCCGATCCTTCAGGATTGTGAACATATTTCCAGTTGGAGTTCTTGTTCCTTTTCCTCATTATTCTCTTTATCCTTATTGTCCTGAGCTTTATCCTTTGCTGCATTATGTTCTTCTTTCTTTGCTATAGCTATATTCTTTAATGCATCATCTATATTCTGCCATCCTTTCGGCTTCCTTTGTTGTCGCTTGCTCTTGTTGGGGCTTGGACATGCATTGTACAAATGACCTGTTTGTTGACATCCCCGACATCTGAAAGTTGTGTTCTCATAGTCCAAGGGTTGTTTCCACTGTGTATTATTGAAATTCAGAATTATGCTTTCAAGTAGTCCTCGACTGAGATCTACCTCGACACATATTATGGCAAACATAAATATTCCTTTTAAATGTCTCTCTGCATCAATCTTTAAAATTCTTCCCAAGGTATTTCCAATAGCTGTTAGAGCCTTTTGATGCCAAAAATGTAAAGGGAGGTTATGCAGCCTAACCCATACTGGCATCCTTGATAACACCATGGTATTGGCATCAAAGTCAAGAAACCAAGGGGTAATAAAAAGTCCAGCACTGCCCCAGAACCATGGCCCTTGGTTGAGAACTGTTTCCTTTTCTTCTTCTGTGTGAAAATTTACTATAAAAAACCCCCTAGGGTATAGGTAGATTTGACAATTTTTTGTCCAGACCGAATGGATCCATTGATACAATACATCAGCTCTAGGCCAAAAGCCATTGAATCTACAAATAACTGCATTTTTTTTAGATCTGAATATATATTATTTACCTCTGGTATATCGATGGAGATAGATGGGCTCTACGGAATTTGATCTATAATGTACTGCCCCGGGGGTTTAGTGACAACTGTGGGTTCTTTCCCTTTGCCCTTCACTGCTTCCTTGAAAGACCCTTTGCTTTGCGATCTAGTTCCCGCGCTTTCGGCACCTCCTCGTAATCTCATATTGAGGATGATTGTAGAGCCTGACTTGATGTTGTAATCTTGCATGGTTCTGCAATCCTGCAGTGATCTGCCCTCATTTAATAGGAGTTGTTTCTCAGCTGGGTAACCAATCTGATCGGCGACGTTTTTCTTCAAATCTGAAACCTTGTCACTATCATAATTCCAAATCATGGTTGTGTTTCCTTTTAGCGTCTTTATGAAGATTTGAAAACCAAATCTGGTAATCTGGGGTGGTTCGATTCTTGTCAGATATGATTCATCCAAGTCCGTATCCGTTCTATTTAAAACCTTGATTTCATAAGCAGAGCTTTGGATCTACCTTGCCTTAAGGAGATCCTCTGCGCCCAAATAGGGATCCGCGGTAAAAAACTTTGATTTGTTCCCAGATCCATACTTTGGTTGAATCCCAAGATCTAAACAAAACTGCAGCAACGTCTGAAAATCCAAAATATCGGTGCTACCATCTCCGTTTGCTACAGCCGTTGAGCAAAAAGACGATCGCCCAATCCATAGGTCCTTCCTTTGCAGATCCGATTCATTAACTCCAATCGATGCTCGTCCAGCTTGGGATTCCAATTGAGAAAGATCGAAAATCAGAGGAATTGTCCAGGTTTCCAGATCTGGTCGTTTTAGTAGCTCCAACTTCAACAATCGGATCAACAACCCCGCTCTCGACGGTGCATCGGATGAACTTCGTGCTGGATTAGGCTTTGGATAGTTGGATTCACTGAGATTTTGAGAGTCGCAGAGATCCGTTGTCGTCTGGTTAGGGTTCGCCTTCATATTTACATACTACACGAAGCGGCCGCCGTGACTGAGTACTGCAGGGATGTTGTCCATGGGATTCGACCCGGCGGCTTGAGGCGCGTCAGACATGAGCGTGTCCGTCGATTGGACTGGAGCTGATGCAGCCTCCATCGCTGAAATCTGAGGGGAACAGACCGTCGAAGATCTCAGAGAAAAATCCAAAGTTTTCTTTGTTAAAGTTGGGAAGAATTTCCTTTGTGGTTCATATTGATTAAAAAAAGAATATTATAATTACTTTTGAGATATATCTAAATTCTCTATCAAATTAAAATATATAAGATATAAATAGTAGCTATAAATTAATATGCATTTTACCTTGTAAATTAAAATAATAATTTTGTAACTATATTTAAATTTGATTAATAAGCACATAAAAATTTAATACTTACAATATATTCACCCCACTTTACCATGGATATTATTGTAAATAGGTTTTGTTAGAATACCATAGCTCATAAATATTTTATTAATCTAATTTTATTACATTTTGACTTAGTCAAATTAAAAAAAAAATTAATTATAATTATTAATTAAAACATTTTGACTTGGTGATATTACATTAAAAATTAAATCAAGGAAATAAAATAATAAAGTAAATAATTATAATTAGTAATAATTAAATTAGCTTAGATTCATTTTAACCTGAATCTATTAAGCTTTAAAAGTGATAAATTTTTGGGAATTGCAAAGTGCAAACTTGCTTTAAAAAGGATCAATATGTGGAAGTGCAAACTTTTCCTCAAATTTTACAGTAAAAAAAAAAATTACACCTCCAAAAATTTGATCCTTCTCCCAGAGAAATCTAGTTACATAACCAAAACTAAAATAATTATTACCCTTAAAATTAAGGCATTACTATATAGAGATATATTTAAACAATTTACATGATGAGGCATAAGAGTATTCAACTAACACTAAAATGTTTTGGTTGAAGAGTATAATTTTGTAAGAAAACTAAAGTAATAATTATAGAGAGAGAAAAATTAATTGTTAATGGTTAATTTTTTCTAATTAATTTGCTGAAGTAAATTGCACAATAAAAACACATTGTGATAATCTGACATGAAATGCATAGTACCTTATTTTTCAAAGGGTTTCTCAGAAAAACGTGGCCAATGAGGTACCCTAGTTAAAGACTTCTGATACCTCATTTTTCAAAGGCTTTCTAAGAAAAACATGGCCAATGAGGTACCCTTGCAGGACACAACATGACAAAGACTAGGACTCCCTAGGCACTCACCCTGTCTGTCATTCCACGACTCCCCAGGGACTCACCTTGTCTGTCTTCAGCCTGCGTGCCGCTCCCTCAATGCGGCAGAGTGGAGGCCATCTGCAAGGCCTGGAGAGAGGCATCGTACACAAAACACCTGTTCGACCTGCACAATAAATGTGGGAGATTGGAAGAATTCCTCTATTTGTTTAGAGACGACCTGTTTCTCTAAACATGAACTGACGATTCGTATTTGCGACGTATCGTGAAATGGCCCTATAAACAACTGCTAGACTCGTGAGGAGCACCCGTGTTAGGGTTTCAACGTTCGAGAAATATGAGCGCAACCAGTCTCAATTATTAGACCCTTGACACATGGAATGCCATGTCATATTCCGCCTTCCAAGATAACAGAAGTTCGTACATATCCATCCACTCAAATTTCCGAGAAATCTGCTGCTATACTTGCAAACCGTCAACAACAACCCCACATGAAATTGAAAACCCTGCATGCCATCACAGTTTTCAGCCACAAAAAAACAGAACAGCAGAGCGAAGACTGCCTGGGCCTGGATCTCCTGAGCTTCTGCGACTTATTTGCATATGCCACGCCCAGAACCGCAGAGTCAAACGTCCCAATATTCCCCACAATTCTTTTGTCTGACCTCTGAGGCAACCGCCGCCAAATATGTTTTCGGTGAACGCATTTCCTTCAAAACGCAGGCATGGGTTCGAAGGTTCTGGACCTAAGGCGCAGTTTTGTAACTCCTCGAGCAGTCCATACATTGAAATAGAAGTCGAAATATTGCTCAAATTATTCACCAAATCCGAGGCGCCATGATTTTCCCTATGGAGTATAGTAATAATACTCTAGGAGAGCACAGGAGGCGCAGAAGCGCTCGATTGTACATGAAATTTTATGGTTTCCATTTCCTAAGACATTCAACCAACGGTGGCGTATGTGTCATTCATTGCAAGACATGATTGAGAAAGCAAGTATTTTCCAAATCAGCAAGCCCCGCAACGATGGTATTATCACATTACAAAGCCTTCCACTAGGTCGAGTAGTTTTTACAATTTCGATATTGGGATTTATATTTTGGAATGTGGATTAATTGGCATTATCACATTACAAAGCCTTCCACTAGGTTGAGTAATTTTTACACTTTCGATATGGATTAATAGCTTAATCAAGTAAGGGTAAGGGTTTGGAAATTTATTGATGCCTTAGGGTTTTGGAGTAACTAAAAATTTCAATATGGTATTGGAGTCTTGCTCTAGATTTTATTTTTGACTTGTTTTCGAGAAATCAGTCACGTGGATTAATTGCGAATGTGAGAACATAGTATTAATTGCCTATTAATTGCCTAATGATGGTGATGATAAGAGTTTGGAATATTATTAATACCTAATGTTTTTGGTGTAAAGCCAAACCTCAATATACCAATAATTTTGATGGAATGGAAGACCTCACTATACCAGTAGTATTATAAAAAAATTGGTATAACTCTGAGTTGGCTATGAAATTCAAGGCAAAGTTTGAGATAAAACTGAATTTACATTCCCGTTGAGAATCAAATCCATAATCACTTCATCAAGAGTCAAACACCTTATCCATTAGGCTATGGGCATAACACCCTAACATTGTTTTAGGAAACTCAATCATTACCACCTAACCAATATGGCAGATACCTTTTAGGAATCAATTCTATGATTTCAATGGAAAATGTATCTCTATTCAAATTCGATAACTATTAGAACAACTTAGTACATTTTATATTGACCTTTTTATGATGAAGAAATGCAAGTCATGTATTCAAAACTACGTTAAAATAATAATAAATATTGGTGAGACCGATAAATATGTTAGTTACTAATTAGGCATTTTACTGAAGTTCTGGCAATTACAAGTAGGAATTGACATAGGAGCATCCTTGGGCTTGCGCCATCAGCACATCTAAAAACACATTTTATTTCAAGGTGTTGAAAACGGGACGAATAAAGTGCTGCTACAAGCAAGGCACTAACAAATGTGCTACAAGAACATGTTGTAAGTTACCAACTTTCAGTTTTTCCACATAACTATGAGAAATAAAATCATTTCAATTCAAGAATAAGAAGATGTTGGAAACATGGGAAATAAATTACGGGAACAAAGGATAAATTACAGGAACAAAGAATAATGTTTTTGGTTACTGCATGGTATTATTGTGCTACAACATATAAATTGTAAGCACTCTGAGGACTCCATTCTCAGATATGAGTCATTGTATGTAACAACAAATTGTAATTAATAAATATATTTGAAGTCTGTTTTGAGTTCTCATGGTTAGATTTAAATCATTATTTGTTTATACTCTGCAATCTAGTTATTTGAATTAATTTAACACGATAGCCAAAAGAAAATGGTTGGGGTTGTGTACCTTGTATTAATAGTTCTGGTTATGTACTTTGTGTGTGGAAGCTATAGAACTTATGATTGCACCAAATGGTATAAGAGTTAGATTTTGCTTTGGGGTTTTCACCTTGATTTTCTTTTGAGTAGCAGGGTACTATTGACGGTGTTGGATACCGTCAACATATAAGGGGTCTCTCTGATGTGAAGTCTCAATTAGACCTCACACCATTTAGAGTAGGAGCTCCATCTAGAGTATCGACCCGACCACCATAACTTAAGATTTATCTTAGTTTCAATGGGTAACATAATAGGTTATACACATAACCTTTGGACAAGAAAGTAAATTAACATGTGGAACATCAATTGCAATGTGTAAAAGGAGACCTTCGCGAGTGGGAGACAATAGTGACTCTCTAGAAGGAAAGTAATAGTGCTATCCTAAGAGAGGCACACGAGAGCAAGGAAATATTCATTAGTTATCTAGCAAAATAGTTCACATAAACACAACGATCATTAAAGAAAGTATAAAACACATTCTACAAGATAAGTACCAAAATCAATGAAGTAGTTCAATTTCCTTAGTACATATGAACATAACATATACTGCAATCATCTAAAGAATAGTCTTACAATATTCATGATACCTACATGAAAATGTGTTGGCTCAAAGAGCTTCAATTATTAAGTGAAAGATCCAAGTACATAGTTAAAATGGTGAACCACTAGCTCCAATAGTGGAACATTATGTCACTTCTTACTTCTGCAAAGAATAGTCTTCTCTCCTATGTCAAGTTAGAAAAGCCAAATCTAGCTCTCTGTTGACGGTGTTGGATTTCACCAACATTGTAAGGGGATCTTCCCAATGTGAAGTCCTAATTAGACCTCACATTGTTTGGTGTAAGAGTCCCATTCGGTCATACGGTTCGACCACCATTGAAATGGTTTTCCAAGAAGTGCCTTGGTTACAATAGGACATAAGAGAATACAATGCCTCTTTGGGGAAGCAAAAATGTGAGCTTTTTGAGATGCTCGATGTAAGGTGTATGAGGGAAACTTCCACAAATGGTGAGAGAAATGAGCCATCGATTAAAAAATTAATATTATTGTCCTAAAGGGGAACTCAGGAATAAAAGAGAGACTTGTTGAGTACTTGCAGATTAGTCCACATGATAAACAACAATCATTAAAGCGTAACCACAACCATTCAATAATAGCCATAACTAAGAAACGAAATAGTTCATTAACCTAGCATGTAAATAAAGCAACATATATCGTACACATAACCAGAATAATCCAACTATATACACAATACATGTATGAAGTAATGTCGGCTCATTGAGATTCTAATAGCAAGTGAGAGATCCCAAGTACACTATTACATTAGTGAATCATTGTATCTAATAGTGGAACACTAAGCAACAACTTGATTCTCCAAATAAAAATATATCTCCTATGTAGTACAAGAGAAGCCAAGGCTAAGCCTCCCAAAAAAGCCTTTTGCTTGAGTTGTGAGGAGCTATTTATAACAAATACAATGACTCTTGAGCTTCTCATGACTCTTTGACTTCTATGACTATTCATATTCTAATACGGCTCATTATATTCCAATGTGTGGCCATACATATTCCACTTGCATCCCCTTGACTTCATTACATAAGTCAATTTACACACAAGATGGTCGCCTAATATGACACAATTGCTAAAAGAAAAAACTCATCAAATGGATAGATCATGTGCTTCTTCATGGAGTTCATTTGTGATATAAGTGTTCCATTCTTTGAACTCCTTTATGATGGCTTCGATCTAGTATGGAAAGTATAATTTGTATCATGCCCTTACCTCCATGCCTCTGATAGTATGTTCTTGGAGCATGACTAGACATTATTCCATAGCCATGAAAGCTTCATGTGTGTTTTGACTGGTGCAAAGGAATACTACTGAATAACATCTTTAGTCACTTCCAAGCCTTCCTGTTCTATTACCTACTTGATTTTTTAAATGTAATCTCTGATCTCCTGAAAGACAGTCTCCTTACCTCTGATTGCTTCAAGGGATCCAATGGAGAGAATCCCGTGCTTTTTTGTAAGATACTCAAACCCATTTTGAGGTCGGTTATATGCATCCATAGTGTTAACTGACTGTGCTCCCAAATGTGAGTAATTCTGTAGGTGGAGTCTCAATTACACTCCATCTATTTCTATGTAGAGATTATACTTCTTTTCCAAATCCTTTGAGGCATTTGGATATGTGGAAATCCACTCCTATATCTGGTCAACTTCTCTAATTGTTACCTTTAGGATTTTCATCACTTCTTGTGCATTCTTCTAAATGCCAATGAGAGGAGCCATGACTTGTTTTATAAGTGTCATCTCATTATGTAATGGTGCCATGGTATCTTCCAGTGGTCCTAATTCATCTAGCAAACTTCCATTCTATGGTATTGGATTTTTGTGATAATAATCATTGGTTTTCTGCTGTAAGATGCTCTACATGTTGCTTTGTTGCAGCAAGTTCTCTTCTCACCTTGACATTCTCATTTAGCAAATGATCTGAGTTATCCTATGTCATTGTAGCAAATGGAACATTCGCTACCATAATTGCCCTCAGATTTCTTCTAGTGTTGGAGGTGATCACCTTTTCTATCCCTATTGTGACTGGGTTCTTAGGATCATTAGGAAATATAACAGCCCTCATGAAAATTTCATGTAATAAAAATTAACAAAGGAAAAATAAGACCATGGTTAAGGGACACATAGTCCAAACTGAATGTTGGGCAAATATATTCTAGTGGGGATGTGTTTATGGCTAAGTGTTATGAAACTAACTCACAAAAATATAGAAAAGATAGATCAACGCCTTAGAAATAAGCCTCTTCGAGGGGGCAAGCTCCTTTACATTGCACAAATGAACAATTCTTGGATGATACAAATGACAAGACCTCCTTTCTATATATAGGAGTCTAAGGGGTCATAATATAATTAGAGCCGACATAGAAGTAATAATGTAAGGGCACAACAATAAAAATAGTGGGCTTCTATGGGAAAAATAATAGCAATATGGGACTACATGGGCACAACAATATAAAGGGGGTTGTACTAATAACAATAAGGGGTTACACTAGTAGTATAGGGACCTAACATGCCCCTCTCCTTCAAAAAGTGTTGTCCTCAATGCTTGAGTAGTTCTGGATGATTCTGTATAAAATTCTCATCCTCCCATGTGGAATCTTTAGTGGGTAAGTCCTTCCACTTGATGAGATACTATGAAATTGATCGATTTTGTAGCTATCGATTTCTTGTTTCTATGACTGCTTCAGGTTCCAATATGATGTTTCCTTCCTCGTAAAGTTCTGGCAATATTATTTGAACTGGTATCTTTTGCATCTTTTGAATGAGCGGCCATACTTCTTTGTCATTCTTCCATTCATCCCTTACTTCATTAATCCAATCTGGTTGGATAGTAGAAATATCTCAAAACAATGTGTCCACATCCTCATCCTTTCTTGAGAGTGCATCTGCATCAACATTTTGCTTCCCTTTTTTGTAGATGATTTCAAAGTCATAACCCAACATGTTTGTGACCCATTTTTTCTGCTCTTCTGAAGATAATATTTGTTCTAAAAGGTATTTAAGACTATCATGATCCGTTTTTACCTTGAAGTGTCTTCTCATTAGGTAAGGTCGCCATTTCTTAAGTGCATGTAGTATTGTCAACATTTCCTTCTCATAAATAACTTGCTTGAGGGACATTCATTTGTATGGATGTAGCCGTTAAAATACCCAATCGCCTACATCAAAACTTCTTTCACTGTGATGTTGATCTGCATGTGTTTTCATTCGATTCTGCACCAAAGTGGTGTTATCCTTTAAAAGTTGGAGAACTTGTTGTTGATGCTCGATGTGATCTTTCATTGCTTTAACCTTTTTCTTCTTGATATGTCCTTCTATCTTGAGAGTTTGAGGAGTGGTAATTTATGCCAATGAATTACAAGATATGGTCAGATTCATTTCTTGATGCTCGATGTGATCTTTCACTTCTTGAACATTTTTCTTCTTGATATGTCCTTCTATCTTGAGAGTTTGAGGAGTGGTAATTGTTGCCAATGCTTTACAAGATATGGTCAGATTCATTTCTTCTTTCTCTGGGGTTGGTTCCTAGTGTATATCCTCTCCTTTTGATGTTTATTGATCATTTTCTTCCTCCTCTTCACAATCAATGTAAAATAATTTCTTCTCAACACACTTATGACCTTTAATGTATTTGTTATCACAATTGTAACAAAGTCCTTTTGCTATTTTTCCTTCCAATTGTTGTGGTGTCAACCTTGTAGGTTGTGGAAGGCTAGGAGAAATAACACATCCATATTTATAGTTGTGAGGGGTAGACTTCCTTGTTGCCATAATTTTGCCCTCCACTTTTCTTTCCAACCTGAATGCCTTCTCCAATGAATCAGGTTCCCAAAGATGAACCTCATGTTTAATGTTATCCTTTAAAGTTCCTATCGAGATATCAATCCTCTGCTTCTCTGGAATATCATTCTCCCTTATATTCAATTTTTGAAAGTCCTCATTGTGCTCTTCCATTAAACACTTTTGTTTGAGATTTATTAATTGGCTAAAGAAGGTGTTGCTCTTTGTATCCTCATAATGTGCTATCATTTCCTCCATGAAAATTCACCACGTAACAAGTGGTTTACGAGAACAAATCCCTTTATACCATTAAAATTGATTTGGTTCTAAATATGAATATTAAATGCATACCTTTTGTAACAATTGCACCTCATGTAGATCAAAATATTGCTCCATCTGTAGTATCCAATTTACCAGATCCTTAACATCAAACTTCCTCATATCACCTTTTCTTGATTTTAGGAGCTCTATCTTGAAATGAATGTAACTCTGTAATTTCAGATCTCTAAGTTCTAAATTTGGGGCCTACTGTAGCCCTTTGAGTTCTCGTTCCAACCTCACAAGTTTGATCAAGATTGGATTCTACAGGGAAGCATTATGTCAAATCTCTTATGATGACCTGATTATAGATTGGTTCAGTAAAATGCACTTGTACGAAGTGCCACGTGTCACTATTTCCACTTTACAACCTAAAATTGATACATAGACAACTACAATCCGTCCTTTTTCTACAAGTTCTTACGAAATTTCAATTTGATGCTCAGAGAGAAAGTTATGACGATTTTCCCAAGGTCACCTATTTAGGATGTAATTCAGGAGCCTGCAAAACCCTAAATGTCTTGGACTGTATCTCTAAAAATATAGTGAAACAAGATCTTAAATTCGGGTTCGAGCTTCACCAAAATTGCAGCTCAAATGGGTTTTAATTTCAGAGTCTGAACGTTCGCAGAAAAACAATTATAGCAAAAATTCCATGATGACATGTTTGATATGGAATTATGGAGTTTTCAAAAACTCTAACTTCCTCATATCATATCTCCAAAACTATAGTGATCGATGATCTGAAATTTTGGTTCAAGGTGCAGAATGATTTCAGCTCAAATGGGTTTCTTTTTTAGCTTATGAAACTTCATAGCGAAAACGTTATAGTGAAAATTCCATGATGACCTGTTTGGAGCAACGAAACCCTAGAATCCAAAGCTCTGATACCAAATGTTATGGAACTAGCTTACAAAAAGATGGAAAAGATAGATCAACACCTTAGAAATAAGCCTCTTCAAGGGGGAAACCTTCTTTACATTACACAAATTAACAATTCTTGGATGATACAAATGACAAGACCTCCTTTCTATATATAGGAGTCTAAGGGGTCATAATAAAATCAAAGCCAACATAACAATAATAATGTAAGGGCACAATAATAACAATAGTGGGCTTCTATGGGGAAAAATAATAACAATATAGGGACTACATGGGGACAACAATATAATAAGGGGGTTGTACTAATAAAAATAAGGGGTTACACTAGTAGTATAGGGACCTAACACTAAGAAAATTGGAAAAGGCAAAGGAAAAGGCATTAAAAGGAAAAAAGGCATTTTTGACACATTTATTTATGAAAATAAAGGAAAACAAGAGAAAAGTAAGGTGAAACATCATAGGTTGCATGTAAAGAGGAAATTGAAGGAAAATAATGGAAAATGAAGAAAATAGAGGCCTCATTAATAAGAAGGCTTCTGAGGATCAGTTGGCAACCTTTGTCAGTTCAAGCTTTGGAGCTCTCTCATATTTCTCTTTCTCTCTCACTCTTAATAACTTATATTTTTCTTGGAGCACTCTAGCTTTGGATCAAGGAAGGAAAAGCAAGTAGAGGGAAAGAAAGGAAAGTAAGGAGTGAAGAAGGAAGAGAAGGATTAAGCAGCTTCAACAGGAATACTTGAAGGTAACATATTGAATGTGTGGTTTCTTAGTTGGTTTTGACATGCATGGATTTTCATGTTGGTGTATGGTTCTCTTGCTGTCAGTGGCATGGTTTTGTTGGGTTATGATAGTGGTTTTCAGCCTAGCATTGCCTTTTCCAGATGCCATGGTGTGTTGGGATGTTTATCTCAGTTTTGAGCTTTGGATTTTCAAGATGGATTTCGGAATTCGAGGCGGAGGTGGTCTCAAGGTTCATTACCAAAGGCCTAGGAATCCGTTGATTGGATTTGGCCGGATACACAGTAAAGCCTAAGGAAGGAGTCTTGTTTAGGGCCTAGTGATATACGTTTGGATTGTGGTAAAGCCTGAGAGACTGGTCTCAGTTTAGGGCCTAGTGATCCAGGATTGGATTGCGGTAAAGCTTGAGAGAAAAGGAGACAGAAAATTCCTTAAGGATAGTGATGGATTTCAGATGGTATTGCAAGCTCGGTTAGGTTTTGTGATCGGAGAATCAATTTTTGTGTGATCATGGTTTGGTGAGGATGGAGGTGGTTTAACCTCTGGTTTCTCTTGGTTATTGTTTGATTGGTTTATCCATGCGATTCTACATTCATGCTTGGAATATGGCATGGGGATGACTGGATGAAAGAAATATTTGGTTCAACCATGTCTACGGTCAGGTGGTACGTTGAAGTCCTGAACCTGGTTAGATTTTCCTATGATTAATGAAAGATAAGTTCTCTTGCTTTTGTACTTGTTTATATGTGGATATAATGGTTGTTATATCTATGTTATTTCCATGGTTTTATGTTGGTTAAAAGCATGGTTAATTGACTGGCTCATGTCATGGTTATTTCATGTATTTACTTGCAATTATTAAAATGATGGATGCAAGACCTAATTGATGTCATAACAGTTCATGGAAGAAGGTGGTGATCCTTCTTGTCATGTTTCAAAAGAATTTTTAGTCATCCATGCTTTGTCTTGTATCCTAGATCTGTAGGTTGCATTGATGCAAAGTGTTTGACAGAAAGTCAGTCCCGGTTCGGGATGGTCAAGCTAAGTCCTAAAGTTGATTTTTGGTTTATTAGTCTTGTCATCATGTGTTTGATGGATTTTGAAAGTAACAGTAAGTTCTGGGTAGTTGCTAGAATTATAGACTAGAAAAGTGCCTTAAATTTTGCAGACGCTGGTATAGGTCTGCTGGGAAAATTCCATGGATGTAATCATGCATGCTTGCGAGAGCATCTAGAGGTACCTAAATGACATCATTCCCATAACATGAGAGAGTCCAGAGTTCAATAGGTATAAAATGTCATTGGGACCTAGGGGTAGGATGTCTGAGTGGTTGGGATGTCTCCTAGGGGTGTTTTTGCTTATGTAGAAGGTATGGTTGATGTGTTTCTATCGATTCCATTTCCTTAAGGTCATGAAGGAGGTTGAATCATATCATAGTAGCATCTAGTCACATGTTTACCTTGGTTGGTCAGTTACTTGGGCAGATGTGGGAGGAGGGTGGTTACAGATTGGTATCAGAGCGTGGTTACACTCTCCTTGGGTGAATGTGTTTATCATGCATTCATGTGGGTCGCACATGTGTTAGTCATCCTTGAATCCTTGTTTCATATGCATGGTGTTGTTCATGGGCGTAGTAATGTCGCCATGGGAATAAGGATGTCATTGTGTGAAGTGTGTTGTCATGGGTGTATGATTGGAAACATCTTGTTTATGTTTGCATACGATCAGTATACAGTGATATGGTTTTGTTGTCATGCAGGTGGTCATGGTATGTGTAGTTGGTATGTTCATGTGTTGATGATTGGACTCTAGCTAGACTGATAGTTACATGGTTATATGCTTATGTATCATATGTCTATATGTTGTTATGATTATCTTATATATGTATCATGTTGATTTGATGATCTTGCAAATGAGATATCCTCCCTAAAATATGCTAAGGTACGTTGGTTTATTGTGATTTGGTTTAGCTAACATAGTATGCCTTGCTGGAAAGAGATCAAAATGGCTAGCAAGATGGTAGACTACAGAGACTCTCCTTATGAATCTGATGAGCAGTGTGGTGTTGGAAACTCTTCTGATTTGGCAGACACATTGAGAAGCTTTAAGGAAGAAATACGGAGTTGTGAGGTGGATAATGACAAAATCATGAAGGCACAAGAGAAATAAGCAGAGGTTAATGCAATACTACTTCATAGTTTGTCAGAATTGCAGCAACAGGGACCACTTTGGATTAGCCATGAGCAGGAGGACAGATCTGATGGGGCATATAGCATCAAGTCTTATAGTGGTCACAGGTCATACAGAGACAACACAATCATAGATGGTAGGTTGTTGGACACTCTAGATAGGAGAGGTGATGAACATAAGTACTATTCTAGTTTTGGTTTGAACATGCATCATGATCGTCATTGTTATCATCCTTATAGGAGATGTGATAGGGGATATTTTCCAGATGAGTTTAAGAAATAAAGGCCAACTAAATTTGATGGAGAGATGAATAAATCATAGGACGTAGAGGCATGGTTTCTTGGTATGAGGAAGTTCTTCAAGTTGCATGATTATTCAGAAAACATGAAAGCAAAGATATCCACTTCTAGTCTCAAAGGTAAAGCAGATATTTGGTGGGAAGATGTGAAGAATGTTAAAGGCATACATGAGGATGATATGACTTGGCATGAGTTTGAGAGGCTCTTCAAGAAGAAGTATTTGTCGGAGAGATACTTTGATGATAGAGCTAAGGATTTTTATGAGTAGCAGATGGGTTCCATGACAGATGATGAGTATACTAGCGGGTTCTTGGAGCTGTTGAGATATGTGCCTTACCTCAAGGAGGAGAAGGGCAAGGTTTAGAGATTCATCAATGGAATTCTAGTAGCATACAAAGACTAGATTGATTTTGATGAGCCTAGATCATTAGAGGAGGTCATCCGAAAGTTGAAACATTGTTATGAGTAGTCGAAGCGCAAAGTTGAGCCTAAGCATGACTTGAAAGGAAATGAGAAAGATAAAGGGAAATGGCCACCAAAGTGAGGAAGACCTCAAGATACAACTGAGAAAGAGAATGTAGTCCCTTACAAGAATTTCATTACAACTCAAAGGGGACATGGAGAGAAACAAACTAGAGGTGGTGGTAGAGAACCATTGTAGTGTTGGATATGTGGTAAGGATCATCGTAAGATGGATTGTCTATAGTATCAAAGTGGCGGTAGACCCCAGATCTATAATACTTAGGAGGCACATACAGTTGTTGATGCTAGTCATAACATTCCTCGTATCTATGCAGTTGTGGACAATAGGGTGGATCATTAGGCATCTATCATTGAGATGGATGGTAAGTTTTGTGATCAAGTTGTTTCTATTTTTGATTGATCCTGGATCTAACTATAGTTATATTAATCATGACCTGGTGGATAAGTGTGGTTTGAGAAAAGAAGTGCATGCCGAATCTTGGTTGGTAAAGTTGGCTACAGGTACAAAAAAGAGAGTTCAACATTAGGTAAGGGCTTGTGCATTTGAGTTAAATGGTATGCCTACAACAACATATTTTAATGTACTACCATTGGGATCATATAACATGATTTTTGGCATAGATTGGTTGTACCTTCACAAGACCAAAGTGGATTCCTTCGACAAGGCCATTGAGTCTGTGGATGATAGTGGGGAAAGAGAACCTTCTAGGTAAAGAAGAATCCTACATTAGTGAGGATGGTTACTGCTATGTAGGCTAAATGTAGTTGCAGAAAAATTTGTGTGATATTTGCAGTGCATATATCTAGTGACAAGGGCAAAGATGTTCAGGATGCAGAAATATTCAAGAGCTACCCTGTATTGTAGTAGTGTCGGGATGTGTTTCCAGCATAGATTCTAGAGTTACCTCCTCACAAGGAAGTGGATTTCTCTATTGAGTTGGTTCTAGGGGAAGCATCGACATTGAAGGAACCTTACAGGATGAGAACTCCAAAGTTAGTAGAGTTGAAATTGCAGTTAAAGGAGATGCTTGATAAGGGATACATTAGGCCAATTGTATCACCTTAGGGTGAACCCGTGTCAGGCCCAGTGTATCACCTTGGGGTGCACTTGTGTTGTTCATAAACAAGAAAGATAGTACTCTCAAATTGTGCATTGATTATGCGAAACTAAACAAGGTAACAATCAAAAATAGGTACCCATTGCCGAGGATTGATGATTTGTTTGATTTGTTGAAGGGAGTAGTAGTGTTCTCTAAGATCAACTTGAGATCAGGATACCATTAGGTACACATCAGGGAAGAGGATATCTTCAAGATTGTGTTCAAGACCAGGTATGGGCATTATGAGTTTGTTGTAGTTCCATTCGTTTAGAGTAATTCTCTAGCTACATTTATGTGTTTGATGAATAATGTGTTGCATCCTTATATGGAGAAGTTTGTTATTGTATTCATTGATGACATATTGGTATATTCTAAAAATGAGGAAGAACGTGCCGAGCATTTAGCAGCATTATTGAGATTGCTAAGAGAGCATCAATTATATGCTAAGCTTAGTAAGTGTATCTTCTTTCAAATAGAGGTGCATTACTTGGGACATGTCGTTTCCAAAGGAAGGCATAGTAGTAGATACAGAAAAGATAAGGGCCATCATGGAGTGGGCAGCCCCTAAGAATGTGGATGAGGTGATATCATTTGTTATGAAACCAACTCACAAAAAGATAGAAAAGATAGATAAAACCTTAGAAATAAGCCTCTTCAAGGGGGAAACCCCCTTTACATTACACAAATGAACAATTATTGGATGATACAAATGAAAAGACCTCCTTTCCATATATACGAGTTTAAGGGGTCATAATATAATTAGAGCTCACATAACAATAATAATGTAAGGGCAAAATAATAACAATAGTGGGCTTCTATGGGGCACAATAATAACAATATGGGGACTACATGGGAAAAAAAATATAATAAGGGGGTTCTACTAATAACAATAAAGGGTTACACCAGTAGTATAGGGACCTAACATGCCCCTCTCCTTCAAAAAGTGTTGTCCTCAACGCTTGAGTAGTTCTTGATGCTTCTGTATAAAATTCTTGTCCTCCCATGTGGAATATTCAGCGGGTAAGTTCTTCCACTTGATGAGATACTCTAAAATTGATCAATTTTGTAGTTGTTGGGTTCTTGTTTCTTTGATTGTTCCAGATTCCAATATGATTTTTCCTTCCTCGTCAAGTTATGGCAATATTGTTTGAACTGGGATCTTCTGCAACTTTTGAATGAGTGGCCACACTTCTTCTTCCTTCTTCCATTCATCCCTTGCTTCATTTATCCAATCTAGTTGGATAATAGAAATAGCACAAAATAATGCTTCCACACCCTCATTCTTTCTTGAGAGTGCATCTGCAAGAACATTTTGCTTCCCTTTTTTGTAGATGATTTCAAAGTCATAACCCAAGATATTTGTGACCCATTTTTTCTGTTATTCTAAAGATAATCTTTGTTCTAGAAAGTATTTAAGACTATCATGATCAATTTTTACCTTAAAGTGTCTTCTGATTAGGTAAGGTCACCATTTCTTAAGTGCATGTAGTATTACCAACATTTCCTTCTCATAAATAGCTTGCTTGAGATGTCGCTGTAAAAATACTCAATCACCTTCATCAAAACTTCTTTTACTGCGATGTTGATTTGCCCGTTATTTCATTCAATTCTGCACCAAAGTGGCGTTATCCTTTAAAAGTTGGAGAACTTGTTGTTGATGCTCGATGTGATGTTTCACTGCTTGAATCTTTTTCTTCTTGATATGACCTTCTATATTAAGAGTTTGAGGAGTTGTAATTTCTTCCAATGCATTACAATATATAGTTGGATTCATTTCTTGATGCTCGATGTGATCTTTCACTTCTTGAACAATTTTCTTCTTGATATGTCCTTCTATTTTAATAGTCTGAGGAGTGGTAATTCTAACCAATGAATTACACTATATGTGCGGATTCATTTCTTCTTTCTCGATGTGATCTTTCACTTCTTGAACCTTTTTCTTCTTGATATGTCCTTCTAGCTTGTGATTTTGAGGAGTTGTAATTCTTGCCAATGCTTTACACGATATGGTCGAATTCATTTCTTCTTTCTCTGGGATTGGTTCTTGGTGTATATCTTGTTATTTTGATATTTCTTGATCATTTTCTTCCTCCTCTTCATAATCTATGTAAAATAATTTCTTCTCAGTACACTTATGACCTTTAGTGTATTTGCTATCACAATTGTAACAAAGCCATTTTTCTCTTTTTTCTTCCAATTTCTATCATGTAACCTTGTAGGTTGTGGAAGGCTAGGAGAAAAAACGCTTCCATAATTATATTCGAAAGTGGTGGGATTCATTGTTTCCATAATTTCACTTTCAATTTTTCTTACCAACCTAAATGCCTTCTCCAATCAATCAGGTTCCCAAAGACGAAACTCATGTTGAATGTTATCCTTTAAAGTCCCTATGAAGATATCAATGCTTTTCTTCTCTGGAATATCATTTAACCTTATATTCAATTTTTGAAAGTCCTCAATGTGTTCTGGCATTGAACCCTTTTGTTCGAGATTTATCAATTGGATAAAGAATGTGTTACTCTTTGTATCCTCATAAAGTGCTATCATTTCTTCCATGAAAATTGACCAAGTGACAAGTGCTTTATGAGAAAAAAACCCTTTATACCATAAAAATTAATTTGGTTTTAAATATAAACATGCAAATGTTCCTTTTGTAACAGTTGAACCTCATGTAGATCAAAATATTTCTCCATCTATAGTATCTAATTTACCGGATCCTTGCCATCAAACTTCCTCATATCACCTTTTCTTGATTTTAGGATCTTGATCTTGAAACGATTGTAACTTGGTAATTTCAGATCTCCAAGTTTTGAAATTGCATACTGTAGTAGTCCTCTGAGTCCTCTTTCTAACCCCACAAGTTTGATCAGAATTTGATTCTCCAAGAAAGAGTTATGCTCAATCTCCTAAGCTGACCTGATTATATAATGTTTTAGTAGAGCGAACTTGTATGACATGCCACATGTCACTGTTTCGACCTTCTGATCTGAAAATATACATAGAAAACTGCAGTCTTTCATCTTTCTATAACTTCTTACAAGATTTCAATTTGGTGCTTAGAGAGAAAGTTATGAAAATTTTCCCAAGGTCACTTGTTTAGAATGTAATTCGGGAGTTTGCCAAAACCTTGACTTCCTCAGATTATATTTTTGAAACTATAGCAATAAAATATCTTAGATTCGGACCAGAGCTTCACTAAGATTTTGTCTCAAATGGGTTTTAATTTTAGAGTATGTACCTTTGTAGAAGAAATATTATAGCGAAAATTCCATGATTGCCTATTTGAGGTGAAATTTTGGAGCTTGCAAAAACCCTAACTTCCTCAAATCATATCTCTTGAAAATATAGTGTGACAAGATCTAAAATTCAGAACTGAGGTT
This sequence comes from Pinus taeda, assembly GCA_000404065.3. Taxonomy (NCBI): domain Eukaryota; kingdom Viridiplantae; phylum Streptophyta; class Pinopsida; order Pinales; family Pinaceae; genus Pinus; species Pinus taeda. Next base: position 29,341 of record APFE031202668.1, on the reverse strand, counting down.
TAGACCAATCTCTTCTCAAATGGGTTTTATTTTTAGCTTCTGAAAGTCCGTACCGAAAACATTATAGAGAAGATTCCACGATGACCTGTTTAGCGTAGTGAAACCCTATAATCCAAAGCTCTAATACCAAATGTTATGAAACTAGCTCACAAAAATATAGAAAAGATAGATAAATGCCTTAGGAATAAGTCTCTTCGAGGGGGCAACCTCCTTTACATTACACAAATGAACAATTCTTGGATGATACAAATGACAAGACCTCCTTTCTATATATAGGAGTCAAAGGGGTCATAATATAATCAGAGCCGACATAACAATAAT
>APFE031202668.1:12154-28948 GCA_000404065.3 Pinus taeda | reverse complement strand
CATAACAATAATAATGTAAGGGCACAACAATAACAATAGTGAGCTTCTATGGGGCACAATAATAACAATATGGGGACTACATGGGCACAACAATATAATAAGGGGGTTGTACTAATAATGATCTAGGTGGCTCCAGAGACACACATAGGACAAAGAGGACTCAAGAAAGCTCAAAAATCAAAGTGTTTGAATCATGCTCAAACTAGGACCAGAGCATAGATCTCGTCATCCTGATCGCAGTGGTGTGAACGGTTCATCAAACTGAGTCCGTATGCGAAAGTTAGAAGTAGTCAAAGTTGGGTTGACATTTTGCTGACTGGGTAGGCTTAAGGAGGCTGCAATATCGACTTTTCCGGCGGACGGAATCCGGCCAACTTTGGCCAGATCCCAAGCGAAATTGTTGCGTTGTTAAATTCACTCCCTCGATCCAAGTCCAAATTTTTAGAAAAAGGTGCAATTGGTTTTATATATAAACAAAAAAAATATAAAAAAGGGTGGCGAGCCACCAACCCCACCACCCCAACCATACCATGTGACATTCGTATGTAATAGTGGAGGGGCAGGCCACTACCCCTAGCCCTTCCCATGGATCCATTTTGTATTTAAAATAAACTTTGATTGTTATAAAGGGAGGAGGCGGGGTTTGACCACCCAACCTCCTCCATATTAAACAGATTTCAAACCAATCCACCTACAACTACTTTGTTGACAAATCTGTCCAAAAATTTATATAAAACACTCATTTTTCAGTGCGGGGGAGATGGAGGAACTAGGAGAGGGCACAAATTTCGAGACAGAAGGAGGCATTACATGCCGTTCGAGGCAGAATTTTGCAGGGGGGCAGAATTTTCATTTTGTCAGATTTTAACAAATTTTATATGGTTTCAACACTTCTCGATGCCATGAATGTAATGGTGTTGTCCATTTCTCCATTAGAGTTTTGCATTTTTCGGCCATTTTTCAGTATGGAGGTGGAACCATGATTGTTGCAGAAACATGGAGCAAAACCATGATCCTTGAAATTTTCCCGAGGAGGTAATTTTTCTCCATGCCAGAATATAGTCAAGTTTACAGTCATTTTTCATGGTTTTCCGTAGGGATTGCAATGGCAAGGTCAAATTCACCTTTGGAGTTGCAGATTTCTAGTCCACCTATGGAGCAAAATCTTTGAGGAATCTAGGGGGAATCCAATAGATTACTTAAGCCCTCGATTTTCAATTTCTCAGAATTCAAAAATTGGACAGTTGATTTTGTAGTATTCAACGTCACAAATTTGATGGTGCATTTAGATTTTTCATTTTCTTATTCTATTCTTCAGCCACTTTTCTAAGTGGAATGCAGGTGTCAGTGTTCATGTGCGAGCAACCATTTTCATGTGATTCGATGTCATGAGATCGATGGCATGAACAACATCAGTAGTTTGACATCCTCTTCTTCAGATTGCCCCTGGATGTGAGGTATATGCAGTGTATTCATGTACTTCTTTTGCTATGAATTGTGTTGTACAAATCCTTGTTTGATGCTTGATGTGGGATCTTGTTTCTTACTCATTTTCATGATTCCTACTTGATGTGATGCAGAATCATCTCTATGATGTACTTGTTGTCATGATTCGTCATGTTGTGTTTTGAGATCCCTTTGTCGTATGTTGATGGGATACTCATGTTGTTGTCATGTATGTTTGCATTGAGATCGCTTTTATGCTATGTTGGTGGGATGCTCATCATGCATGAGTTTGTGTCATATCGATAGGAGTCTTTTGACTAAGAGTTCCTGTAGTGGAACATATCTTGGAGCCACTCCTGTGTGAGGAATTTTCCTTGTATGATAGCGACATCACCTCTACGTAAATCATCACTATTGACAACACTTAATGCAGCGGCCTACACCATCTTGACACTAGGGCCCAGAGACGTAGTCCCTCCTGGATGAACTCTGTTATCAACGACTTATGTTTTTATGTTGCTAATGATTGCCATGTTCCTCTTCTTTACAACATGCGCATGTATTCATTTATGTTTCTTTTTAAAAATGCAATTTAAAACATCACGAAAGTAAAAGGTCTTGGAAGGGTCCTTCATCACACTCAGACCTGGATCAAGTGGTATCAGAGCAGTCTTTGTGTGGATGTGAATTGCAAGCGTGAACAATGGAATGTGCAGTGATAGAGGATGACAAATCAATGTACGAGACCATGCTCAACATTTTCAAAAGGGTAGAGATAATTTATGAAACTCTATAGAAAGAGATAAAGGAAAAGGAGCGATTGCAGCTTCAGTTGCAAGCCACAGAAGAGGCGATGGAAGAAATGAAGCAAAACAAACATAATCTTCAAACAAATAACACTAAATTGAAGATGTTTCTACAAGAAGAGAGAGAGGAGAAACATAGTTTGCTACGACAACTGCAAGAAAAGGACGAGGCCTTGGAAAAGTTGCAACATGACCCATGTGAGGTAAAAAGTAGTTCTCTGAATTCATGTATGTTTCCTGATGATGATTTTGCTATTTTTGAAAATCATACCATAGGAATTGGATCCAAACTGTTGAAGAGAATGGGGTATGAAGGAAAATTCTTGGGCGTTAACGGCCAAGGCATTGTTAATTCCATCAAAGTAAAAGAATTACCCTGTCAGGCAGGACTTGGGTATGTCAGAAAGGAAGTTGGGGAATGTGCCAAGACAACTAGCAAACCAACAACAATAGATGATGAACGTCCCTCATTAGTTCTTTCCAAGTTGATAGAGGAGGTAAAAGATGTTGATTTCCTTTCAGTTTCATCATCACATAGTATTATTTCTATTGGAGATGTGGAGATCCCAATTACGGGGACAAACATGAGGCTCCTTACAAGGATGAGGCATGAGGAGGAAAAAGAACTTGGTGTTAATAACCAAGGCATAACTCAACCATTGGAGGTTGTGCATAGAGCTCAATTTGCAGGTTTGAGATACAGAAAAGGAGACTGCTTGAAGGTGTCAGATTCTTTTGAGACATTGTCAAAATCGTCGAAGAAAGAGAATGATGGGAAAATCTCCCCATCATCCCATGGTAGTTTCCATTGCAAGGAAAGAGCTGAGGCAAGCTCTCATCGCCATACCTACACCAGAGACAACAAGGAAAGGTATAACCAATTTCAGTCTTTGAATGTTCATTTCGATCCTAATTATGTTTTTAATGATGGACGTAAATCATGGAATCAAAAAACATGTACCTTTTGTGAATTGCATAACCATACATTTTCTAAGTGTTGGAAAAGAATGGCAGCAGAAAAAAGGATGAGGCGTGAAAGACCCTCTCAACAACATGAAAAGAAATAGGTTAAGCAAATCTAGAGGGAGAAAACCTATTGCAATCATTGCGATAGAAGTGGCCATCAAAGAGCCACTTGTTGGAGGCTCCATCAGCAGTGCCTTAAAGACAAAGTGTCGGTGCATGAACCAGGTGAAATGATGGTTCAACAAGCAAAGCCACCACGAGGTGACCCATTCATAGTGATAAATGAAAAATGGTTTCTAGATATGTTAGCTTGTCATGGTTGTGTTTTTGTAAATCATTTGTTGCATTTCAAAACGTAAAAGTGATGATGTGTTTCCCATCGCTCGTTCAGCAACAATGCTGTCTGGTCTTATTTTGTGTCGCATGTTGAACTGTGAAAGTGATGTCATGTTTCCATCACTTGTCAAAGGGACAATAGTGATTGGCCTTATTGTTGAAATCATGTGTTGTAGTGATGATGTGTCTTCCATCACTTGCTGAAGCAACAATGGTATGTTGGCCTTGTTTTCATAGCTGGGGTATTGCGTCCATCTTGATGTAAACTTGACCATCGAGTATGTGTTATAAACTCGTGGAAAGTATTGGATGCTTGGGTCATTAGTTGGTCATGAATGCCAAGCATGTAAATTGCAAAACATTGTACTACAGGTTGCAAAGGTTATAGGTGCCGGCTCATCACTTAAGGCTCCAAAGAACAAAGGTGAAGGAGATGGAAGTGAGACCTTTTTAGGACACTTGTGATGCAGACAGGGTATAGAGAAGTTGCAGATTATTTTTCATGCTTTTGGAGGACCAAAAGCTCCTCAGTGGGGAGGATTGATCCAGGTGGCTCCAGAGACACACACAGGACAAAGAGGACTCAGGAAATCTAAAAAATAGAAGTGTTGGTATCATGCTTGAACCAAGACTAGAGTATATATCTCGTCATCCTGATCGCGACAATGCGAACGGTTCGTCAAACCGAGTCCCTTTGACCGCCCAACCTCCTCCATATTAAATAGATTTCAAACCAATCCACCTACAACCACTTTGTTGAAACATTCGCCCAAAAATTTATATAAAATTGTCATTTTTCAGTGTGGGAGATATGGAGGAACCAAGAGTGGGCACAAATTTCGAGACAGGAGGAGGCAGTACATGCCGTTGAAGGCAAAATTTTGTAGGAGGGTTGATTTTTCACTTTGTTAGATTTTGACAAATTTTATATGGTTTTAGCACTTCTCGATGCCATGAACGCAATGGTGCTATCCATTTCTCCATCAGAGTTCTACATTTTTCAGAAATTTTTCAGTATGGAGGTGAAACCATGATCGCTGCAGAAACAGGGAGCGGAACCATGATCCTTGAAATTTGCTCAAGGAGGTAATTTTTCTCCATGTCGAAATATAGTCAAGTTTAAAGTCATTTTTCATGGTTTTCAGCAAGGATCACAATGGAAAGGTTAGATTTTCCTTTGGAGTTGCAGATTTCCAATCCACCTATGGAGCATAATCTTTGAGGAATCTATGGGGAATCCAAAAGATTCCTTAAGCCCCATATTTTCAATTTCTCAGAATTCAAAAATTGGATAGTCGATTTTGCACTATTCGACGTCACAAATCTGATGGTGTGTTCATATTTTTCATTTTCTGATTCTATTCTTCAACCAATTTTCTAAGTGGAATGCAGGAGTTAACATTCATGTACAAGCAACCATTTTCAGGCGATTCGATGTCGTGAGATCGATGGCACAAATAGATTCAGTAGTTTGACATCGTCCTCTTCAGATTGGCCATAGATTTGAGGTATATGTAGTGTATTCATGTACTTCTTTTGCTATGCATTGTGCTGCACAGATCCTTGTTTGATTCTTGATGTAGGATCTTGTTTCTTACTCGTTTTCGTGATTCTTACTTGATGTGATGCGGAATCATCTATGTGATGTACTTGTTGTCATGATTTTTCATGTTGTGTTTTGAGATCCCTTTGTCGTATGTTGATGGGATACTCATGTTATCATCATGTATGTTTGCATTGATATCCCTTTTATGCCATGTTGCCGGGATGCTCATCATGCATGAGTTTGTGTCATACTGATAGGAGTATTTTGACCGAGAGTTCCTGTAGTGGAACATCTCTTGGAGCCACTCCTGTGTGAGGGCATTTTCCTTGTATGATAGCAACATCACCTCTATGTACATCATCACTATTGACAACACTTAATGCAATGGCCTACACCATCTTGACACCGGGGCTCGGAGACGTAGTCCCTCCTGGATGAACTCCATTATCAACAACTTATGTTTTTATGTTGTTGATGATTGTCATGTTCCTCTTCCTTATAGCATGCACATGTCTTCATTTATGTTTCTTTTTAAAAATGTAATTTAACACATCACAAAAGTAAAAGGTCTTGGAAGGGTCCTTCGTCACACCCGAACTTGGATCAAATAAGAATAAGGGGTTACACTAGTAGTATAGGGACCTAACATCATTCATGGGATTTTCAAGTTAATATAGGAGGTTCATCATGAACTTCTCATGCATCGCATATCCTATCACATCATTGCAGAGGAAAGGTAAGAAGTTCAAATGGTAGGAAGAATGTGCAATTAGTTTTGAGAAATCAAGTAGTTGTTGACATATGCACCTGTTAGGGTCCTATAATAATAGGATTCATAATTTTGAATTGGCTATGGTTTGTCTTGTAATAGTATACATACTTTTTCTTTCTGCAAAATGTTTTCCCATATTAAAATTAAAAAATGTAAAGAGGGTATGTCCTAAAAGAATAATCAAAGGACAAAAAGAAAGAAAAAGATAAAACAAGTAAAAAATATGAACCCCAAAAAGAGATAAGAATAGATCATGAAAGTGTGCAAATTCAAATGCCACTCTTTTTACTTTACTTTGCAAAATAAGTTTGTGTGCATCTTGTAAAAAATGCCACAATCCATGATGGTCAAAAAGTTTAATCTTGATTCATTCATGCTTTAAATTTCATGTTGATACATAGAGAATAAAGATCTAGCCAAACTGTTTAATCTTGGCAGATCGGTAGTTAGGTAGAGAATAATAATGAGCTCATCAGTTTAATTTGAGCCATTGGAAGTTATAAGGTTAGACATAGATAGTTTGCTTATCAAAGAAAAAGAAATGAAGGGTCAACAAGCTCAAATGCACCCAATAAATGAAGATAAAATGCTAGGGTAAATAAAGGATAGGAAGAAGAAGTTTTGCAAGTGCACAAGGTTGCTAAGTCAAAAAGAACTTTCATCATGCTTAATCCTATTTCTTATGTGCAAGAGGAATTGTCAAAGAGAAAGAACATTCACTGAAAAGCTTATTTTCTAATTTCCCCTCATCTCACTAAACTCCCCACATACTCAGTTTATTAATTTCCCCTCATTATCCCTTCATTACTTGTAAAAACCCTTTCCCTTTATTTTGACCTTTTATCCCTTTGTTTCACACATTTCCCTAGACAATTACCCTTCAAAAATAATTCCCCCCTTCCCAAAACCCCTTTTCCTAGTGTGAAACACATTCCCATCACAAATAAAACACTCCCCCCTTATTAATTTCACCTTTTCCCCTTCAAAACCCACTAAACCCCTTTATCCTAAGTTATTTCCTAAAGTCCCACTTTATAATTCCCCACGTTATAATTCCCCGACACCCTTTAACTCACCAAACCTTGGGGTATAGTTAAAACCTCCGCCATATAAAACCATGGTCCCCACATTTATTAACCCATTTCTTATGTTTAAAATCCTATGATTACCTTTTAATTAATCACATTTCATTATAATTAAACCTCGGGCCTCACCAACCACTTTCCAAATCCATCCGTGCAACTTCACCGTGCGATATCCCTCTGATCTCCCACCTCCAGATCCAACAACGCATATCAATATCATTTGTGATGTAGGAAAGTGTTCCCTCTGCGGACAGAGGCAACCCCTCCAGCCCTAGAGTGGGTCTAGTCACAACAAAGACAGATCAACAATTGATTTCATTAAACAGTCATCGTTGGAAGCCTACCTTAAACTGATGGTCGATGAAATTCCATTGTGCTACTTCAACATCCGTTTCCTTCTCCTTAATGAGCAATTAACCTAAAACAATACAAGGAAAACAACAAAGCACATAACCGGGAAACAACAATGATCTATTTACTCACAAAGTCAAGAAGTCATGAGCTATCAAGTAAATTACGTAAAAGACATAGGAAAACATCATTGATTGTATTAATAATGAATCAAGAGCAAGCTTACAACCAAGTCTTGACGTCATAAGCCTTCTCAGAGGGTCCAGCCATTTGTTTCTCAAGCATTCACTCTTCAAGGATGAATCTCCCAACATACAATGTCTTTCTCTCACTCATAAGCTTTAACATAAAGTTAAGGGCACTCCACAACCTTCCACAATCTATCTACAATCCAACACTTGTCACACCCACACCAGCTATCTATCAAACTTGAAAGCACTAGCGGCACTGCCCAACCAAAATAACTAGTAGATCATAGCAAAGGTGAGTGCTTTAATAGGAGAAGGAGTCTCCATGAAATGTGGAAGGAGGAGCTCATCCTCAAGGAAGGTAGCACAAATGATGGAACTACCATGCCAAAGGGGGAAGGGCGACCCAAACTATGCCAACAACCAGGTCTAGAGACATCCAGAAGGCCGACTGTTGAAACGAATTCACCCAATCTAGATCGTCGTGGGCCATAAACTAATTCTCTGCGACGGAATCGCAAGTAGGAAATGTATGCAGACCCATCGTCGTAATATACAACTCATAACCTCACGTTGGGTCTAGAAATCCGACCATCATGGGAAACAGTTGTACACCTGTGACGGAGTCACGATGAAACCGTTATGGATATGGGAACGTCGTGCATATTAAGGTTTTACTCATGATGAAGCAAAAACTTAGGGAATGAGGGTCAATTGGCAACAACAGAGAGCATTTTCTTAATCTTATTACATTAGTGGGAAGATATGAACTTTTTTATAAGACACATGACACAACAGAAGGACTGAGATGAGGACAGTGACAAATTACTGTGTAACAAATTCCCCCTAAAGCATGAAGCCCGAGAGAGTGGGAGGGGTGAAATTCTTTACGAAACTGTCTAAAATGGAACCACCTTGAAGATCCTGTAGGCGTAAGTACAACTAATATATGTGATAGTGAAATACATATAGTCTAGGGATGGGCGTAGCCATCCATAAGACATATGAAACTTGGTCTGTGGTATGGACACAACCACCCAGTTGATAAGACCGCAATAATGACAAAGGTATGGTCGCAGCCATCCATCAAAGGGTCATATATGTAATCACGAACCAATCCATGCAGCTCGAACATATGTAATCTTAGTTCAGGGTCTTGAAACCCAACCGATCATAGTACAAATTCTATCATGTGAACAGATGTGTTGATGTCGAACATGATAGAAAGCCGCTTGATTACTGGTCAATGATGAAAACTGTTAAAAAGCGCAAGACAAACCATCAATAATGCCAATGGCTCTCAAGGTACTGTCCAGTACAATCCACTGAGTGTGAAAAATGAGTTGAATTCGAACACCCGTGGAATCACCCAATCGAAGACCAATGAGGAAAGTCTGTTGTCAGGTGCGAAGAACTTTCCATTGAGGCATGCAAGTTCCAAGGTACCGAAGGGGATCTCTAGATCAATCTCATGGATAATGAGTTAGTGTCGATAGGAGACGATCTGTCGCAGGAGGGCCATGATGTTTCCCCCATCAATGACACGAGATAAGGAACAAGTGGTAGATGGTGAAATAGAATATCAGAGGAGGAGGTAAGGATGTGAACTGCAGAAGGATTATACTCTTGAACATATCGGCGACACGACCCCAGAATGTGGCAGCATTTTGGTACCAAGGGATCAGAGGCTTGATGGAAAAAACATGGATCAGATGGAATGAGGCAAAATGGAAACCCAGAACCCCAGAAGGCCAAATGACGATGTGCGGATATCCCAACCTGACAAGAAGCAAAAGTGTCGATGTTTAAGAGTAATAGCTATCATAGATAACCAATGATGATTTCCAAATTTCCCCCCACCATTGTTGGCAAGTACCCCAATAATTTTTGAAAACAAGCTTGAAGGGGATAACATATGCTTGTAATATAAGTTCGACCTTCGATCAAATACAACCTAGTAATAGTTTAACAAGCCCTAGGGAGGAGAAGCTCGAGTCTCGTCATGGTGACGAGTCTAATGTCGTCAGGGTTTAACGAGTCTGACATAGGTGAAACTCGGAGTCTTTTTCATGTTTAGAGAGTTTGAAAAAGACATGGAAAAGAAAACTCTAGGGGGGTCCTTTTTCGTAGATTTCTATCCCTCAAGCCCAAAAAATTATAAAATAATACTCGAGAGAACCGCTTGACCATTACGATCAAGGAGTACTTTTCGTAAGTAGTGACCTTGATCCGAAAAAGTAGAAAATCGATTGAAGACACGTCGTTTCGTAACCAATATCGAACTTGAAACGACAAAAGTCTGGAAATCTTTTCACGTTTATACGATCAGAAAAGAGCTCAAAGTGGACCACCTCTTATTTCGTTTAACAAGTCAAAATGAATAACTCAGCAATCTTTTCATCTTTTAAGTCGGAAAATAGATTAAAGAGGACTTTGTGGAAAATACAGACGATAGTACAGGTCAGCCATCGCTATTTCTGCATAAAACATTGCACCATAATATCCATTCAACATAAATAGATTATATATGTGGAAATAAGGTCAAAACCCAAAAAACCCTAATTAAAAACCCAATATAAACAAAAAAACCCGCACCCTAAAGCGTAATTTCTAATTTTTTCAAAAAAGCACTATAAAAGGGGGTGTGGTAATTCTATTTTTTTACATTTACATTGTGCATTTTTACTTTTGGCATTTTGGAGCACAAACTTGAGCGGAATTTCGAAGTCGATTCTGGCATCAACGGTCCGCAGTTTCGCCTGAAACTTTCTCCAAGTAAGTAAATTCCTCCTTGTGCTGCATTTTAGTGGTTTTTTCATGCAATTTGGTGTTAGATAGGTGGTTTTAGGCAGATTTTTAAATCCGAGTCCGCCTCTTGGTTGTCGCGGAAAATCTACTTGGGCTAGCGACAACTGAGTGTGGTAACACGTACCACCATCAGGATCGTCGCGAGAGATAGATGTACTCTTGCGACGATCGTGGGAAAAATGAACTACCGAGCTCGAGCTGTCACTGATGTTTGGAAAACAGCCACGACGACACCGTAAAGTTGAAATTCTTTATAATTTATGGATTTAAACCTATAAAAAGAGTTCTAATTCATATTTCCTTTGATGCAAGGCAACATGGCATTTGTATGGCAAGAAAGAACTCACGATATCAACGACAAACAAGCGTTCAATGATCCCGAGTGCCGAAGAGCTTTACTTGCTTGTGGATTATTAAAATTATTCCTTATTCCACATCTCCAGGCCCAACCTAACTTGTTAGAGTTGCTAAATCGCGCTTGGAACCCGATGGATGGAAAATTCGTCATCCGGGGTAAAGACATTGAGTTCGATGCTATGGATATATATTTCCTGACTGTATTGTCTCGTCATGGTGAGAGGCCGATCTTAGAGGGCCAACGAGTCACCGGCGAATCACTGGACATGTTGATAGCATGGGTGTGCCCAGGGGCACGCAAATCAAACTCTAGTGGGAAATTGCAGATCCCAACAGTAGAAGACCTGATTCTCCAATCGGTTTTATTTATGGTGACGAGAGCAGTGGGCTCTCAAGCCCAACATGAGGCAACAAAGACCCACCTTCGGTTGGCTCTTGATTGCCTTAACCTGACCATGTAAAACTGGGTGAAATCAGTGGCCAATAACATGAAGAGGCAGCTCACTAGGTGTCATCGCGGGGAGGCGAAGCAGTTCGGTTACGGGTCTATTCTGATGTTGCTCATGCTGGAGAAAGTGTCATCACTTCAGTTACAGGACATGGACTTAGACAGACCTAGACCGCGGGAGACCTGGATCACTCGTTGGGAACATGTCATGCCGTGAAGGGGTGGCGGTCAACCAGTGTCATGGGGGATACTATTCCAAGAGTGGCTAGATCGCCAAACGATCTTTGTCGAGGATTGGCAATATGCAGGGACCCTGACATGATGCTTCCTACTAGTGAGCATTGGGATGATGGAGGTAAAACACTTGATCACACTATTTTTGTATTTCATTTTTTTATGATATTTTGTTTTTGGAATTTTATCATGCATATGTCTTAATGATGTATCTTATGTTACTTGCAGATGTGGGACCAAAGAGGCCTGTGGGACTGGCTTCAGAGGCATGGAGGGATCCACAAGGCATCAGAGAGCTGGCCTTGGTTCCCCCAGCTGGCAGTTCAGTGGAGATAGTAGCCTATAATCTTGAGGGCCTGACAAAGGGGATCCCAGATTACAGGGGGATCAAAGAGGTCCCCATAGAGTATCAGATACATACAGTAGGGGTGATACCTAGGGTGCATAGACTCTTGAGATGAGTCGCACGAGCAGTGGTTTGCTACAGAGAGCATAACCCACCATAGTAGATGCCTAGGTTTTATTTTCTGCTGATTTTTTGAGAGACATGTGTCTTGGATGTACACAGACTCTATTTGTTTGACATATACACTTATTTTTTGAGCACCTCGGTGCACCACACGACATGTATATATATACATGCTATCTTATGGTTCATTATTGTGTTCAAATACTTATATACAATGTTTGATTACATGTTGCATAAATGTCTGTCTAATACATGATTTGCTAATGCATCAGTTAATGTGTTTAATCTCCTTGGAATGTGTTGATATGTAATAAAATAAAAAATTATTTCCAATAATTTGAAACGTAAATACAACCTTAAAATCCGGTGATCTCTGACGGAATAACGCCCGTTAAGTTGGTGGACAACAAGTTGAGAATCCAGGTTCACAAACAATGCATGAATATCAAGGTTAACCACCTCGGTCAGCAATTCAATAACAACACTGTATTCAACGACATTGTTTGTGGTGTAGCCCAGACAAATGCCCTGAAGGTCTACTAACTCACCATGAGAATCGTAGATCACCCATGCCGCAGAGGAAATATTCCTGGTACTACAGCAGGCACCATCAGCGAAACCAACGTAAGGTGTAGCAGACATCTATAGAAGAAGTAAAAAAACACAATAAGTGGTGATTTCACCTACACACCAAGCCATATAAGCAAACACCCACTGAAAACACACATGCTGAAAACACACGTATGTACAAATCAGATGCACGAGATTCATGCATAATATTTTTTAGATAAAGCCCATTTCAGGGCTTATCTAGAGGATTCCCTTCGTAATCGATCAGCTCATAAGCCCCTTTTTACAAAACACATTTCACAATGTAGGGCCCATGCCACATAGTCTTGAATTTGCCTGCCCCCAGCTTATCATTCGCTTGATCATAGAGTAGGACTAGGTCTCCTTCAACAAAAGAACGAGGATGAATAGTTTGGTCGAAGTGAGTTTTCACTCTCTTCTTCTATGCTTCAATGACTAGAGAGGCTAGTTGACAGGTCTCATCTAACCATTCTAGGTAAAGAAGACGTTATTTTATCAGAGTAGTTTTCGGGAGCAATTTGACGACTAATTTAAGCGAAGGGATTTTACACTCAATTGGAAGTGTGGCCTCCATACTATAAAATAATTGGAATGGGGTGAACCCGGTGGCATATTTTGTGGAAGTTCAGTAGGCCCATAAGGCAGAAAACAACATCAGATGCCAGTTGGACTTGTGCATGCCAATGGTGCATTGAAGCATCATGATCAAAACTTTGTTGACAGCTTCTACCTGGCCATTGGCCTGAGGATAATACGGCATCGAACTATCATGCTGCAAGCCTAGCTGGGTTGTTAACTCGATCATCATATGATTATGGAAATGAGAACCATGATCAGTGATGATAGCCTGAGGGAATCCAAAACGTGAAATGACATGATTAAATAAAAATTGTGTCACTGTCTTACCGTCATTAGACAGTGTAGGCATCTCCTCGACCCATTTTGTGAAATAATCAACGGCAACGATGATATACCCATGCCCCCTGGCCGAGCAAGGTTTGCAAGTCATATAATCAATGCCCCATTTGGTAAAAGGGTTGACGATAATGACAGGGTGCAAAGGAGTAGGGGCGCATGCATCTTCTGTTGGTAGATTTGGCATGCATGACAAGAATGGACGACGAGAATGCAATCCTTGAAAATAGACGACCAAAAATAACCAGCATGGAGGATCTTTTGAGCAGTAGCATACCCAGACATATGACCTCCACAGGCACTAGAGTGGTATTCATTCAAGACTCGTTCAGCTTCCTTGAATGTCAAGCAATGACGGAGAACAAAGTCAGTGCCGACCCAGTATAGGGTGTCCCTGATAATGCGATAGGGTTGAGAATGATGGAGAATACGTCGCCGAGCATCCTTAGATAAATCAGAACCAAAAGAGGAGGTTTGAAGGTAGACAATAATATCCCCATACCATGGATCGAGGGTGCTAATAAAAAATAGAGACTCATCCGAAATATGGTCCTCTAATCGAGAGGGCATAGTTGGAGATGGTAGGGAGCAGAGCAACTCAGCAAAAACGAGGGATTTCGTAGACTTGGCTGTAGTGAACTCCAAGTCAAACTCTTGAAGGATGACAATCCATTTTGAGTATTTGCCCCCAATAACTGACGTGACAAGATGTATGTCATTGGGTTGCAATCGGAAATCACTATCGTGGTGCACAACAATATATAGTGACAGAAACGTTGGATGGCATGAACAGCAGCCAAGGCCAACTTCTCAACATAGGCATATCGAGTTTCCATATCGAGTAGATTGTGGCTGAGATAGTAGACAACATCCTCAATACCATCATCATCGTCTTGGACCAGAACCATGCCGATAGTGCTATCGGCGACAACTAAATAAAGAGTATAGTCACGATGATAATTAGGTGGGGGTAACAAAGGAGCACCTTGAGCTACTCAAATGACTTGTGCAATGGCATCCCAGACAAAAGGGGTATCCCATTTTAATAACTGCGTATAGCCTTTAGCTACTTCAGCATAGTTTGGAATGAAACAGTGTAAAAAAATTTCTTTACCCTACAAACTCTGCAATTGTTGCAAAGAAGCAGAGGGAGGAAGATTCAAGATGGCTTCGACTTTAAGGGGATCCAGGCTCATGCCCTATTTGGAGATGACAAACCCAAGAAGTCTGCCGGATTCAACGCAGAAGACACATTTATGCGGATTAAGGCGAATACGATAGTGCCGACAATGAACAAAGATTTCACAAAGGTGCTTTGGATGGTCCGGGCGCTTTGCTGAATGAGTCAGAAGGTCATCCAGGTAAGGCTGTACAATGTGTCGAATATTGTCAAACGTGTAAGACATTGCACGTTGGAAGGTAGCACCGGCATTTTTTAGACCGAAAGGGAGTTTCTTGTAGGCGAAAGTACCCCACGGACAGATAAAGGCAGTCTTGTGTTGATTTGTGGATGATATATTGATTTGGTTGTAACCAGAGAAGCCATCCATAAATGTATAAATCTCACTTCTAGCACACTCATCAATGAGTTGGTCAATGAAAGGTGTGGGGAAGTTCTCTTTGGGACAAGCGTGATTAATGTCACGATAATCAACACATACCCTAATAGTGCCTTGTTTCTTGGTCACAAGGACAATATTAGAAACCTAATCTGTAAGCAGAATAGGGTAAATAAAACCAGCTTTAAGAAGCTTTTCAACTTCCACTTTGATAGCTGCAGCCTTTCGGGGGTGCACGGGGCATAAACGTTGTCGAATAGGTATAGCACCCGAATTTGTAAGAATTTCATGCACCACGATTCTAGGATCGATGCCAGGCATCTCTTCATACGACCAAGAAAAAACATCATGAAATTCTCGAAAAAGATCAGTATAAAGCTGAATCTCCTCCGAAGTACAGGTTACTCCGACGTGGATGTGCTCGACAACCCTTGGATTAACAAAGAGGTTGATAGGTTGAGTTTGCGTAATGTTTCCCATATTTCCCTCAGAAAAAACTTCATGGATTTGAATAGGTGTCTGAAGGGGTTGGGAGGGGACACCGAAAGCAAACTGCTCAAGACAAGTGAGCATAGCTCGATGGGTAGGGAGAAATGAGGAACGATGGTGATGATCAAACCAGGGGGGTTCCTCAGAAGACATAGTCTCAATAATCGCTTCATTTGAAGGAAAGATCTCCTGTAAGGGATATGAAGAAGTGCCATCTCCAAGCCAAAGGGATTGGAAATACGAGTCAAGAGCCCTACTCGAAGGAGTAGGTTCAGAAAATGAAGCTGATGCAGAAACAATAGTGACGTAGTTGAGCTCGGTAAGACTCAACGGCATAACATCACCCCAAGATTCTATTTGATCAATGGGAGGAAGAACCCACGGATCAGAAAAAAAACAGAAATCATATTGACGGGAGCAATGTTTGGAGGTGGGAGTGAAAAAACACCCATGAAGGCAGGATCTTTAAAAAGTCCAGCACCCACACTCTCATACGGAATGGAGGTAGGCTCCACAAAAGGCACATTGCCGTCGAAGGAAGAGGATGCGAAGAAGGACAGTTGGTCTATCGTGACAATCTTCCCTTGATGGGGAAAACGAAGGACACGAAATAGAGATGAGGTCATGGCTCGCATGGCATAAGTCCAACTTCATCCTAAAAGGAGGTTGTAAGTCAAATTGGCATCAACAACTTCGACCTCAACTTCGACCGTCTTCCCTTCTAGAGTAATAGGGATATGTGGGAGTATACTATAAGGACATGAATCTCTCCCATCGAAGGCTTCCAAGGTATTGGGATACTGGCTCAGGGTTGGAGAACTAATAGCCTTCCAATAAGCAACAAACATAATGCAAGTAGAAGTGCCTTCATCAATAACAGTACGGTGAATAGTCTTAGAATTGATGATGACTTGAATAAGAAAGGCTATTTGGTGAGGCAGTCTCGGTACATGATTTTCAACGTCAAAAGTGATCAAATCTGAATTAGTGGGGTCAATGCCACTGATGGCCGATAGCAATAACTTCCTCTGGTAGGGACAGTTCTAGAGGACCTCTAACGCAAACATAGCCGAAGGAGCTTGGGCTAAGTCCTCAACGATGCTATAATGCTGAGCAGCATGAGCATTAGGGTTGTAAGAAGACTTCCGGAGCACTCCTTTAGGAGGAGGTCGAATGACCGTCTCAGTACTAGGTCGCTCGATATGGAGCGGACCTGAGTTGGACGGGGGAACACTAAAGGGGACCTCAGCTTCCTTCTTGGCGGGCAAAGGATACTCTTTTGACTGTTTACTGATATGGATGGGAATTGTGCTGTTATGAAACCAGCTCAAGCAAAGATAGAAAAGATAGATCAATGCCTTAGAATTCAGCCTCTTCGAGGGGGAAACCTCCTTTACATTACATAAATGAACAATTCTTGGATGATAC
>APFE031202668.1:0-11451 GCA_000404065.3 Pinus taeda | reverse complement strand
AAATACCTCCTTTCTATATATAGGAGTCTAAGGGTTCATAACATAATTAGAGCCGACATAACAATAATAATGTAAGGGCACAATAATAACAATAGTGGGCTTCTATGGGGCACAATAGTAACAATATGGGCACTAAATGGGTACATCAATATAATAAGGGGGTTGTACTAATAACAATAAGGGGTTACACTAGTAGTATAGGGGTCTAACATGTGCCAACCATAAAAACTTGAGAGCCAAATGGGGAAGAGGATTTAGATGGATTAGCCACCATTTGAGCTTGTTGCAAGGGAAAAGGCTCTTTGAGCATAGCAGGAGTCCCAGGGGCACCTTTTAACAAATGACTAACTTCAGATCGCCTTGAGCAGTCTTTAGTATAGTGATCCTTGTCAGAAATAAGAAAAGGGTACTTAGGTTTGCACTTGGTATCTTCCTCGGCTGGAGGCTTAGGGGGATCCTGCTTAGATTGGTCGGCTTTATTCTTTCCTTTTCCCTTCTTCATACCTTTCGAGGTTTTGTCCACCAAGGTGGACTAAATGGTGTTAACCTTGGAAGTCTTACTAGAATTGGATGAAGCCTGGGAAGCATTTTGATTTAGAGCATTATATTTTTGCTTCACAAGGTTGGCAGGAGCTTTTCGAGAGGATGCGTTAACAAAACCTATGACACTATCAACAGATGGTGTTGACAAAGCTTGGGAAGTTCCGGGTGGCGGAGCATCTGGAAAATAATCATATAATGTACCAAACTGGGAGTAAACCAAGTCAAGATATTAAGCACAAGCAATGGCTTGTTCTTCAGTTACACATGCCCCCATAGCAATGTCCCAGGCTATCGGAACGATGAATGAAGTTGTGAACTAGTCAATCAGAAGCTGGTCAGGGATCCAGAATTTAATTAAACAACGACGACGTCTCCATTCATGGATGTGATCAGAGATATGCATAGCCGTGTTCTGTTTCAAAGATGTTAGGAGGTGTGTGCCCGTTTCATATCGAATCAAAAATTGAAAATGAGTTAAAAATGCCATAGCCAGTGAGTTAAAGTCCCGAAAAGTTCCACGAGCCAACTCAATATACCATTTTGCGGCGGAGCCAGTGAGAGTCCATTGTAATAGGCGGAGTTGGATTGAGTCATCAAGCCATGAATTCGATGAACACCATAGGTGATAGGTCATGACACGAGCTTCGGGATCCTCTCTAGCCTTACCATCGAATTTGGGACAATCATCACGAACCTTAGTTGGAACTGGTGGCCAATATGGGTTATGAGGGATAGGATGATTAGTCAGCTTGGAAACATCCAGTAATTCCAACGTTGCCAAAAAGGGTAATTGAGGGTTGAAGGACATCTGAGGCCGTGGATAAGAAAAAACACTAGAGTTCCATCCAGTTCTCGGTTTCCCCCATTGATTTTTTCTAGATGGATTTGGCCCATAGGGGTTATAGCTATAACTAGATGTTTGACCCTGATTTGACCCCCTGCATTCCATTGATTACCAACCTAACTCACAGGAGCAACATATGGTTGCTGAAAGTTCTGATAGGGGTTAACCTGCGGTTGTTGATAATTTTGGTATGGGGAAAATTGAGTTTGCCCTTGGGGCTGCTGAAAACCATAAGGTGGCTGGGCTCCAAACTGAGCCTCGGGGCCAGGTTGTATTTATTGAGCAGGTTGGGTTTGGGGCCCAACTTGAGTTTGAAGACCGGACTGGGTCTGGAGCCCAATTTGGGGCTAAAAACCGGGTGGATCTTGAGAAGCAACAAGCATTTGAGTGCCCGGTTGATGAGGCCCAGACGAATTTCCTTGGGAGAACTGAGACTGAGTCATCTAGCTAGAAGGTTGACCTGGTTGAGGTTGAGGTTGATCCATTTGCCCAGAAGGTTGAGCTTGCTGGGCATTGGGTTGACCTTGCACAACCAAGGGTTGCCCTGACTGACCAAATGGTTGAGCAGACTGGACAATTGGTTGGCCTTGTTGGATCTGAGGATGACCAATTTGTCCAGAGGGTTGACTAGGCTGGAAAGTTAGTTGTCCTTGTTGAACATAAGGTTGACTGACTTTCCCAGAAGGGTAGCCTTGCTGGACACCGGGTTGGCCTTGTTGCATATAAGGTTGTCTCAGGTTACCAGAAGGTTTCCCGAAGTACATAAAATATGAACCACTGAAGGCCGAAGGTTGTCCCTAGAAGAGTTTTCCTTGTGGGACGAGAGGTTTCCCTAGATAAGGTTGATCGTAATATGGTTGTTCATGAGGCGGTTGCCCGTATGACGGCTGACCTTGATAGGGTGGTCCAGGAAAATTCAAAGGCTGTGCTTGGCCACCATGATAAGTGGTGGTACCCCAAGCAACAAATAACGGACCCGAGACCTCAACCGTGGGTTGAGATGGCATAGATCCAAAGTGATAGATATGATTTCCTTGAGGATCATAATAATGAAGAAGATTATGCGGATCCGGATTCTAAAGAACCTGGAAATATTGATCATATTCCCCCCCTGCTAGAATGGAACCAGAAGAAGGTGGGGTGCTCAGTGTAGGATTAACAACTCTAGATGCGGATGCCGATGGACCACTATTTGTAGGACCAGCTGAAGGTCCAAAAATAGTAGTCACCACTGAAGATGCAATGATGGCACTGACAACAGGGGTTGAAGAAGCGACACAAATGGTTGGAGTAGTTGGAATAGATGTGACAGTCACATTGCGAATCTAGGGCATAAAAGGCTCCGAAGTTGGAGTGACGGTACGAGACCACATGGAACTCGTAAGGGGAAATCAAGAACCAATGATATCTTCCAAAGCATTATAGCGTAAAGGGAATGAGATACCAAGAGAGGTGACATGGAAGGGTGAAGTTTCCGGAGATATAGGAATTTCACCTCCTGCCATAAAGGTTTCTTCATCGGAGACGGGGTTCGTCTCATCCATGTCAGAGGAAGACATCGAGACCGAAACACCAGGAGGAGTAACGGGAAAGTCTTCAACGAATATCGTAAGACTCATCCTCTGGAGCGCGAGAGTTAAGCAGTGGATACTCGGAATAACAAGAAGAGTATCACTAATAACTGGTACCTCAGAAGCGACAGAAGATGGAGATCCTTGGTCACTTGGAATGGGGGATGGGATCAGTGATTCTTCCAGGATGATTTAACTCAAAAACCCTAGGGAAAACTAATGAGTAAGGAAATTAACCCTATGCAAACTAAAACACAAACAAGATCTAATAAGGTAAATGTGAATGTGGCCGAATAAATTTTAAGACATAGGAATAGAACTTGACCTTTTCATCTTTAGAGAGTCGAGAAAAGGACGAAAAGATGAATATAGTCGCCTTCGAATATTTAATGATCCTGAAAGGACAATTTCTTAAATGGACCTTTTCTTTTAGGGAGTTTGAAAAGGAAGAAAAGTGACTACTCTGGAGAACTAGGCAAAAGGTTTACCAAACAACCTGTAAATTGCATATACACCTTGGCAATCATATGAAAACCAAGGACTTTCTGTATGGCAGTCAATCTTCCTGAATGCTGTGTTCGATGTGTTACGGTTTGCAAGGTGGTAGACACAACTTCCTAAGGATATAGGATGATAACCTAGTGGGGTCTCCTAACATATACTCGATGGTACTGGGAGCACAAGTCTGTGCTAGCAGCTATTGTGTCACAGAAGGAGGAACCACCCAACCTTAAGTGAAAGCAATAGTGACGCTGGAGCACATCTCTATCCTAGACCTCTAAATAATGTGCGTTATGTTCCAATGCATTATTAGGTTTATTCAGTTCATTTTAGAGTTGATATTGAATTATGTTTCAATTTCTAGGCCTTACCGTATGTATATCAAAACCTAGGATGCAGCTAGGATGAGTAAAACATCTTTCACTTCGATGAACTCCTACTTACAGAAGGGTAGAGAGATCATTCCCAAACCAAGACAAAATCAAGATTAGCAAATGCAGCCACTCAAGAGACATAATGTATAAACACATGAATTCCTACAGTGCATCGCTACTACTAATGAGAGATTTAAAATGTGCCTTCTAATTTTTCAAACATGAAAACTTGGAATGCAAAATGTACTTTCACTTTCGCATACTAATGAATACAATCTTTTGATTTTGATAGCTTTGAATTCTAAAGAAGCAAACAAGCAAGCATGAAAACTAATTGATCTAGACAAATGTAATTTATGTCTGGTCATGAAACAATCGAATCAATATGTAAATTGGTCCAATAAATAACACTAAACACCAATCAGCAAGAAACAAGAGATGGAAAAAACCTCAAGCAAACCAACAGGAGGGTTGCGGATGAATCTTTGGACAAACAAGTAACCAAGCTAAATAATTCAAAACTTGAAAAGCCAGGTCACAAAGCCAAAAAAATACAAGATTCACTTCAATGAAACCGAAAAGTAAGCACCTTAACTAAAAGCAATTAAAACAAACTAATAGATAAGAGAAAGAGAACAAGGGATTAACCAGACTGATGAATTCAGGAGGTAGAATTTAAAAAAAAAAAAAAATCTACAAGAATCGTCACAGGCATAACGCCAGCAACTAGTGCTGATTGGCCACTAGCCGTAGCAATAGAGTGTCGTCATCACAAAATTACATGTCTTTCACACGATGGGCCGATTTTAGGAATCATCGCGACTATGTGACAGGATTTAGTGACGCACAAACTTCCAAAACAGAGACAGTGCGACGTTAGCATGACTGTTTAGCTTTTTCCATGACGAACTTAAAAACAATGAAAGGTAAATGAAAACTCCCAAACAAAGACCAGTCTATCCTTACAGGCAATAAAGGGATTCCCAAAATTGACCCAAGTGACCCAAAATACTGATGGTTTAACCCCAAAATTCAAAAGACACTGACTCAAAATCAAGCAAAAGCAAACAAAAGAAAAACAAAGGACAGACTCCCCAGCGGAGTCGCCAACTTGAATGTAGGAAAGTGTTCCCTCTGTGGATAGAGGCAACCGCTCTAGCCCTAGAGTGGGTCTAGTCACAGCAAAGACAGATCAACAATTTATTTCCTTAAACAGTCATCATTGGAGGCCTACCTCAAACCGGTGGTCGATGAAGTTCTGTTGCACCCCTCTAGCTTCTGTTTCCTTCTCCTTAATGAGCAATTAACCTGAAACAATACAAGGAAACCAACAAAGTACGTAACCGAGAAAAAACAATGATCTATTTACTCACAAAGTCAAGAAGTCATGAGCTATCAAGTAAATTACATACAAGGCATAGGAAAACAACATTGATTGTATTAATAATGAATCAAGAGCAAGCTGACAACCAAGTCTTGACGTCACAAGCCTTCTCAGAGGGTCCAGCCATTATGTTTCTCAAGCATTCACTCTTCAAGGATGAATCTCCCAACATAGAATGTTTCTCTCTCACTCATAAGCTTTAACATAAAGTTAAGGGCACTCCACAACCTTCCACAAGCTATCTACAATCCTACACTTGTCACACCCACACTAGCTATCTATCAAACTTGAAAGCACTAGTACCACTGCCCAACCAAAAGAACTAGCAGATCATAGCAAAGCTGAGTGCTTTAATAGGAGAAGGATTCCCCATGAAATGTGGAAGGAGGAGCTCATCCTCAAGGAAGGTAGCACAAATGACAGAACTACCATGCCAGAGGGGGAAGGGTGACCCAAACTATGCCAACAACCAGGTTTGGAGACATCCAGAAGGTCGACTATTGAAACGAATTCACCCAATCTGGATTGTCGTAGGCCACAAACTAATTCTCCGTGATGGCATCGCGAGTAGGCAATGTACGCAGACCCATCGTCGCTATATACAACTCATAACCTTGTGTCGGGTCTGGAAATCCAACCGTCGCAAGAAACATATGTACACCTGTGATGGAGTCATGATGAAACTGTTATGGACATGGGAATGTCACGTATATTAAGGTTTTACTCGTGATGAGGCAAAAACTTAGGGAATGAGGATCAATTGGAAACAATAGAGAGCATTTTCTTATTCTTCTTATATTAGTGGGAAGATATGAACATGTTTATTTGACACATGACACAGTAGAAGGACTGAGATGAGGATAGTGACAAATTACTGTGTAACAAGATTCACAATCCGACAGTTAATAGTCCAAAGGCATGTGAGATTCACGATTTTGGCTGGGCATGGTTTCGCTACGTGGTAGCACCAGGTTATATTGCGTGCTCGCAAAAAATACCACTGTCCACCCAAAAGTGGTGTGATATGGTAAAAACCACTTCCTCGTGTAAAAGAAAAACTCCTCATTTTTCATTTATTAAACCTCGCACCAAAATCTAACTGTTATTGGTTAAAAGGCCGAAAAATCCCCATTTTGCTCTTTTCACTCATTTTCGCTGCAAACCTTTATTAACCAATTCTGACACCCTGAACCTCTGCGCGACCAATTTAACCACCTTTTCCACCTGAAGATGTTGCAGACACCAAATTGAAGTAGAAAACTGAAAATTGAAGCCTCATAAGCCTCTGTTGCCACCACAAAACCCTATCTGTGCACCAAATCACAAATTTCTAGGTATTCTTGAAAGAACTAGAACGACCCTCTGATTTCATCTATGCACAGCAAATATTAAAAGGTTAATGAATTAAATTAATTGAAAAAACTTGTTAAACTCAAGAAAGCCTTATTGTGCATCCAAAAACCCTATTCTATACACTGTAATTACCCTCCCCACTGTTCAAAACCTTCTAACCTTACTCCTAAAGCCACTGTTCCCATAGGTACACGTATTCCTAGAGATCATCCACTTCTTCCAAGCTTGCTATGTCCCCAGTCAAAGAGCCATAGTTTCCCTTGACCAACAGGTTCTATTCACCATTATTGCATAATCAATAAATCAAATGCTACAGATCCAGCTAGGCCCAAATGAGACGCCACTTTCCATTGAAGGCTTATTTGAACTCTACACCAAGCTATACCTTCCAAGAAAGCTCAGATCTTTCAAGCTTTCACCATTGAAGAGTCTCATACTCCAACAGATAGTCCTCCATATGCTGCCACCATTTTCTCTGAGAGAGGTAGACAAATTATAACCATGCTCTCTTGCATTCTAGGGTACACCACTGATGAGGTTGTTCTTGCTTTCCTTTCTATCTTTTGCCCAAGAAATCCTCCTACTATAGTCTACAACTTTTCTCAGTTCATAGCAGACAGAATCCATGAATAGTTTATCAGATTACCAGATGAGAGAGTGTTCAAATATTTGTCAGTATTGTTTCACATGTTCTTATACTTTTAGTTAGACAAGTTTCCAGTCAGCATCCAAAAGTTAGACGCCAAAGGAAATCCTAGATCTGTCATCGTTTGGACACCATTGATCCAAATATATTCCACTATTTTTTCTTATAAAGAGTTCAGCGATTCATTTGTTCATCCAGTTATAAACATGCTAACCAATAGCTATCAACCCAAGATAAATGAGGAGATTAAGATAGTTTTAAAGTTGGCTAAGAATAGTAGAGTGGGAGACTGGCATCTATACTAGGACTGCACAGAAATCAGGATATATGGTTGCTAACTAACTCCCTACAAGCTGCCCAAATACCTCCCCATGAGGATATTTGCATTAGAGTATTTCAGGCAAATTATAAGATCTGATGAGGTTAATTTCCTGTCAGCTAGGAAGAAGTCCTAGTTTAAAATCAAAAACCAATTGGGACCTTTTATTTGTAATAATAGGGAATCTGGACAAGAGGCAAACAAAATATTACAGCAGATGAACTTCAAAATCAGTTTCATGTGGCAGTATTACCCTAATGGAGTCATAAATAAACTAAGGCTCAAATTCAAGCTAAGTCCTTTCATACATGACCCCAGGTCAGACATTGAAAGATATGCCAACCAGTTAGAATGGTTGGAGAATACTTTAATATATGTGGAGGATGCTTTAGTAGACGTGGAAAAGCAGATTGATACTAGTTACCTTCCAAAGGTTCGAGCCCTACAGGAACAGATGACTATTACTCCCATTCTACATGCTCCAGCTAACAAGGACAAAAATGCGAATAGAACCAGGGAAGAAGGTTCAAGCTCTAGGATGGACACTACAGACGACAAGTTTGAGATCAGTTATAAGAAGAGGCCCAAGCTTAATCCTATAAATGAGAAAGAAGACACCATTGAGACAGTGTAAATCACTGACACTGACACAATGGTGGGAAGGAGTGAAGGCCCAGCAGTTTACGAGGAAACTCACCAACCTTCTACTTCAAACACTCAACTTATTGAAAAATAGCTTCGCATTGAAGTCTCTTCATCCAACAAGCCTATGGATAAAGAGAAAGATATAAAAGAGAAGTACAAGGAAATCAAGTTGAGGAATGAGGCATTAAAGGCTGAAACTTATGCCCAATACTTCAAACAAACACCTACAAATCAAAATAGATTAATGTCAGCCTTTGACATTAAAACAGGTAAAATGCAAATGACATTCATGTAGCCTATAGTCCAGCAGGCTAGATCATTAGTAGACTACAGGAATATAGATTTTGAAGTTTTGGCTAGGGATGTTCATCCTATTGACAAAATTGAGTTCCATAAAGAAGCCTATGAAATGATTTATTCCATCATGACAAATGAAGCAATGGTTGTGCACAAACTTCAAAGCTCACTCGATAACATCATAACACAACTTAAGCTAGAAAAGGCATCCTCACAGGCCAAGGATAACAGAATCAAGTCACTGGAAGACTTGGTGATTGAAATGGGGTATAATCCCAATGATGTCAAGGTTGCAAAAAAATTATAAAAAATAAAAATGAGGATATTGCTACTTTCAAGAAGCAACTGAAGGTTCCTCATTCAGAACATCCACAGACCAAGGAGGTCATAGAAAGCCAAACCCAGTAGGAGGAAATGATGGATCTCATTCTTCAGTTGAATGATCGATTGAAAGAAATGGAGAAGGAATTGGACAATTTAATACAATTGAAACAGGCCAACCTTGAGATAGCCACTGCCACTACCATTCCTATAGTTACAACAATAGTTCCATCAACTTTTGCAGCTTCATTGGCCTCCACAAATCCACTAGCTACAACACTTCCAGCTGCAACAACATCTACATCAACAATAGGTTCAACAACAGTAGCAAGTCATCCAAGTGATGAGGCTAGTAAATTGGTCAAATCCATGGAGGACATGTCCATTCAGACCACAAAAATAGATAAACTCAAGGAATAGATAACAAGTCTGGAGGATGAGAAGAAACTGGCTTAGATTATGCACAAAAATGAAGTTCAGAAATCAAACAGGTTGACTAAGAGGATGAAGAATTTGGAAAAAGAGTTAACATTGAAGGAGCCACTTGCCCAAGCTAAAGAACAAATATGGGCCAATATCATTGACTCTGTCAATAATATTTGGCCATCTATACAAGTCATCTTTGAACAAAATGATTTAGTCAAATAGGCTACTGAAGCAATTCAGAGAGTTAAGGCCAAACTTGGAGACATGCCAGAAGAAGCTGTTAGGTCCCCATAATACTAGTGATTCCCCCATTACTATTGTAGTTGTATCCCTTATTAATATTGTTGTGCCCCTATTATCCCCATATTGTTATAACTATGCCCCATAGAATCCCTCTATTGTTATTTTTGTGCCTTTATATTATTATTGTTAGGTCGGCTTGGTTATATTGTGACTCCTTAGACTCCTATATATAGAAAGGAGGTTTTGTCATTTGTATCATCAAATAATTGTTCATTTGTGTAATGTAAAGGAGGTTTCCCCCTCGAAGAGGCTAAATTATAAGGCGTTCAACTATCTTTTTTGTCTTTTTGTGAGTTGGTTTCATAACATTTGGTATTAGAGCTTTGAATTCTAGGGTTTCGCTGCTCCCACCAAGTCATCATGGCATTTGTGCTATAACTTTCTTTTTCTGCAATGTTTCAGACGTTAAAAAGGAAACCCATTTGGGAAGAAATCGTTATGAACCTCGGGTTTGAATTTTAGAGTGTTTTGCATTATATTTGCAAAGATATGATCTGAGGAAGTTGGCCTTTTTGCAGACTCCCAAATTTCATTCCAAACAGGTGACTTGGGGAAAATCAAAATAACTTTTGTTTTGAGCATCAGATGGGAATTTCATAAGAAGTTACAAAAAGAGGACGGACTCTAGTTTCCTCTGTATATTTTTCAGATACTAAGGTCAAAATAGTGACACGTGGCACTTCATACAAGTTCGCTCTTCTGTAAAGGTTTATAATCAGGTCATCTTGGGAGATTGTGCATAACGCCGCCTTGGAGAATGTAAGTTCGATCAAACTAGTGGCATTGGAAAGAGGACACAAAAGGCTATTGTGGGTAGAAATTTTAGAACTGGATGATCCGAAATTACAGAGATACATCAGATTCAATATTGAGCTCCTACAAAGTGAAAAAAGGTGTGTAGTTTTTTTTAATTTTGCATAAGCTTGGTTTGAAAAATTAGTTTGAAGGAATTCAAAGGGCATAATAAAGCATTATTATCGGTAACTGATGCCCCGAGGAAAAAAATGCAAACACCTAGTAAGGAACCTGAAAGCTCTAGCATGACTCATGAAGAAGAGGAAGAAATGCTACATGATATATCAAAATTACAAGACCAAGTGCAAAAATGTCAGCCTCACAAAAGCTAACAGAAGCTAAGATAAATGGCATGAAATCTAAGATAAAGGGCATGGAAGCTAAGATGAATGGTTGAAGACAGACATGGACGATTTGAAGACAGATTTGAAGACAGACATGGACGAATTGAAGATAAATATGAATAAGTTGCTACAAGAAATGGTCCCTAAGGGTGAAAGAGTAGTAAAGGAAACTCATGATGAGAACAAAAGAAATGTTAATCATGATTCCATAGACTCTAATGTGGGATCGAAGACCCATCATATTCCAAAAATCGATATGAGGAAGTTTGATGACAAGGATCCCGCAACATGGATATTACAAATGGAGCAATTTTTCGATCTCAATAATGTGCAAAACACACAAAAGGTACGTTTGCAACTTTATATTTGGAACCAAATCAGTTTGTATGGTATCAATGGCTTTGCTCTCGTAAACAATTTATCATTTGGGCAATTTTTATGGAAGAATGATGGCACATTATGAGGATACAAAAATCAACACTTTTTTTAGCCAATTGATAAGTCTCAAACAAAAGGTTCAATGATGGAGCACATTGAGGAGTTCCAAAAATTGAACATAAGGGTAAAATATATTCCAGAGGAGCATAGGATTGATGTGTTCATAGGGAATTTAAAGGAGAATATCCAACATGATGTTTGCCTTTGGGAACCTGATTCAGTGGAGAAGGCATTCAGGTTAGCAAGAAAAATGGAAAGCAAAATTATGGAACCAAGAAGCCTACCACTCACAACTATAAAGATGGAAGTGTTGTTGCCACTAGCCTTCCACAACCTATAAGGTTGAC
>APFE031202658.1:104238-132226 GCA_000404065.3 Pinus taeda | reverse complement strand
GGGGACACTCTTCTAGGTAGGAGGTACTCTATTCTAGGGAGCTTTTGTCATGCATTTAGGTGCTTTATCCAAGATATAGTTTCAATTCCTTGCCTCCTTGACAAAGTCCCTTCCAGACAAGACACCGGTGGATAGAGTTCCAAGTCCCTAAATTTTCCAAAAACCCACCTAACCCTATCTATCTAGCCTAAAATCCTTTACTTTCCAGTCATCTTTTAGCCGTGATTTCATAGAGAGAGTCCTCTCTAGTTTGGTAGGGATAGCTACCAAACTAAAAGCTTGGTCTATGTTACCTCTGTTAATCTCTTCATCAGCCTAGGACATTATGGAGGATAACGGAGGGCATGAAAACTAGGGAGTGCCAAGGTGTTTTAGTGAATGTAAGGTTCCCAAGTCATGGAAGAATGCAATGCTAGTTGTGAGGTCATGACTGCCAAGGTGTGTTAGGGAATG
The DNA here is from genome assembly GCA_000404065.3 of Pinus taeda. Classification (NCBI taxonomy): domain Eukaryota; kingdom Viridiplantae; phylum Streptophyta; class Pinopsida; order Pinales; family Pinaceae; genus Pinus; species Pinus taeda. The sequence goes on along the minus strand of APFE031202658.1, from coordinate 131,773 downwards.
CTAGGGCATGCTAAGATGTGCTAGATAGTACAAAGACTTGTCAAACAAGCTAAGATGTGCCAAGTGCTAAGGCATGCCAAGATGTACAAGGGTTCCAAGTTTCCAAGTCCCTACCTCCTCTTCTTCTATATGATATCCACTTATGGCATTTCCTTTGCAATATTTGGTGCATTTGATAGTTATAGGTCATTTATAGGTTATAAATGTCTTCAGATTTTCACTTCTAATTGTGTGTTCAACTAAACATATTGATTCTCTTATACATAACTATTTTTCCCTCCACCCAATTTTCATAAATTCAATAACCATTAGGTAGGGACCTACATCTTCAATGTTTCTTTGCTTGTTTAGTAAAATACCGCTGAGACTTTAATTTCTTGAAAGTTGTAGAATTTACAATTTATGAAGTTTCAAGGTCTAGTTTTAAAAAATATAATTCTTTAAAGGGTGATAACTCAATGGAAGAGCACCTGCTTTACAACAAAGAGGTTGGTGGTTCAATTCCATCGTGCCCCGACATCCATATGGAATGGTGACAATCAATTTTTGGTGATGGAGGCTCTTTTGACCATCACCAATGAGCTTTGGTGACATTTTTTGACCCTCACCAAAAGTATGAAATGGTGACGGTCAATGAACACCACCATATATACGCATCAATAGTGACGACCCTCAAAGATCCATAACCATAAATCGTTGTTGTTGATATGAAATGGTGATGGTTATTGTCCATCATTATAGTCATTATTCGTGATGGACATTGAATGTAACCACAACACCTATACTTCTAGCAATGCGGCTTTTGGTGACAGTCAATGAACGTCACCATATATATGCACTAATAGTGACATCCATTAAAGATCCATCACAATAATCATTATTCTTCATATGAAATGGTGATGGTCACTATCCATCATTATAATCAATATTTGTGATGGACCTTGAATGTCACCATAACACCTATACTTTTGGTGACACCACCTTTGGTGATATTCAATTTTTGGTGACCGAGGCTATGGTCCATCACCATTGCTCATATGCAATGGTGACGATCGTTATCCATCATTATAAATCATTATTGGTGAGGAACTTTATATTTCACTACAACACCTATACTTTTGGCAACACCACCTTCGGTGATTTTCAATTTTTGGTGATGAAGGTTATGGTCCATCACCATTGCTCATATGAAATGGTGATGGTCATTATTCGTCATTATAAATCATTATTGGTGATGGACTTTGTATGTCACTACAACACCTATACTTTTGGTGACGCCACCTTTGGTGATGTTCAGTTTTTGGTGACAAATGCTCTTTTGACCGTCACTAATGAGCTTATGGTGACATTTTTCACCTCTAACCAATGTCCTTTTTTCTTGTAGTGACACCTTCCTCTTGCCTAGCCAGCATGAGGTTCTTCACTTGCTACAACTTATTTCCCTTCGGGGTTGACCATGGGATTATTTCATGCTTAAATCGCAAATGCCACATGGTGCCATATGAGTGGTGTTATAGACATATTTGGGCACATCAACCCCAAACTTATATGTTGATAAACTAGGGCTCTTAAACCCCTAAAAGAGTTATTTCATACCCTAAAAGAACGTAGTCATCTGATTACACCATTCCCCAAAAGTTCCACGTGAGAAACCATCCATAAATGACCTAAATTGAACCATACTGACTGCTCCACTGACAGGCTGCGATGCATACTGAGTGGTACACTACCAGGGGGCGATGCATACTGATAAGGCCTTCTATAGGGTGTGATTGGTGAGGATGGACAAATGTCTGAGACAGATTGCTAGGTGGTTGCTCATGGAATCTTCTAGAAACTTCTCCTATGCCACTTGCCTCTCTGAATTCGCCCATGGATGAGTGAGATATCCAAGAAATCTCCAAGTAGAACCAATTGTAACAAGAGGAATGACACTAATCAAACCCCGGAGATGAATCACACCCTTGCACACATCTATAAATGAATCCCTCATCTAAGAGATCCAGAGGCAGAAATATTGTGAATTGCAAGGAAGTGTTGATAGTTTGTAATTGAGGAAAGAGAATTGTGTTGTTGGTGTGATCTTATCATTTCATGAGGTGAAGAGGGATTGAAGCTGGGAGGATGATGCTAGATCAGACAACTGGGTTGTAATTCTCCCTTCTATGTAATAAAGTTCTTAAAGTTTTCTTCCATATGATTATGCAATTGTGAATGTTATCATTTGTGAATGCCATCATTTGTTCATTATATATATAATTATGTATTGTTTATGTTGTAATAGATCACAATGCTTTGATGGTTCTTTGTTGTTGTACTTGTGCAGGTACTCTCCAATCGGGTTAAGTACAGAGAGGAGTTGCAAGCTCTGTCAAGGGGGAGAGAGATCAAGCAAGGGACTAAGCAGAAGTTCCAGGTTGGTTCCTTTATCTTTCTCTTATCTGTTGCACATAGAAGAAATCATTGAATTACTTTCTGCTATTGTTTCTAGGGTAGCTGCCAAACTTAGATGACTAGTCATTCGACAAGACACTAGCTTTCCCCAAAATAGTGGTGACATGTTTCACTCATATTTTGTCTCTTTGATGACTAAAAATGTCAAAAATTCATGCCACATGTCCTCCTCTCATTGGGCCACATCATGCTAATGTCATAATCCACCTGTGTCTATAAAGTTATTTGTTTAAGCCAATCAAACACTGCCATGTATCTACTAGTGAGAAGAGGGAAATGGGTCCCTAGGCCTTGGTTTTGCAACTATTTCCTTTGTTAACAAATTAAGGGTCCTAGACCATTTTTACTATGACAACACCTCACCTTTATTAATTTTAAAGGGTCCTGGGCCTATTCAACTGTTGCATCAACTTCCCCGTCATCTTGGCCATACAACATCTCGATTTCTTCCACACTCTATTGCACCTTGCTCTACTGGGAAAGGACCTCTGGGATGAGTTGTTACATATGACATCGCTCCACTTCCCTTGCACTAATAAAATCCTATACTTTGTTTTCCTCGCTAGCCTGGATGTGTGCCTATTGGTCCTCTACTACCATTCTACAATGTTTGTTGGGGCTTACATCATCCTGGAGCTTTACTTCTTAGTGCATGCCTTAGCTCTTTTAGGGAAGTCCTCTTCGGGTGGCATGGCTCTACAAACCACTACTACAAAACTCTACTAATAAAATCATTTACCATTGTTGATGTCCTCGCAAGCTTACGTCATCTTGATTGTCCCCTTTGTTCTTAACTTTGAATCCTTCCATGGTACATACTCTAGGATGAGTTGTATAGCGGGACCGTCGCTAGGCCAACAAACATTTCTTCCATCATTTCACATTCGCTCAACTGATCATTTAGACACTTTGCCATAATATTTGTTGTAACACCCTCATCCTACATTTTCCCAAGCTAACTAGTCCACCAAGGTAGACATGTGACGAAGAGTTACTATGATATTATTCAACTCCCAAAATACAGTTAAGGATGTGGAATCGATAAACCAAAACCAAACTGACCTTCCTCGAGATCTATAGGAACTCGAGAGGATAACCAACCACTCTAGGTATCCAACCCCTGAGTTAACTTTCCTTTTGAATGAACTAGACTCCCATTTACTCCCATGATAAGCCCTCCATGTGATTGAAATACTCCAGTCATCCCACAATAAGGCCTCCATGCTACTACAATATTTTTCAATTAGTTATGTGTGAGTGTCCACAAAATTGAGCCACTTTTTAAGGCTAGGACTTAGGCCTCTGCCATGAACTTGATAAAATTCTCAGAAATGATAAAAAAACAAGGCCCCTAATGCAAAACTTGAACCAATAATTGACCAGACTCGTCCTAGCCATGAAAATAATTACGTCAAACACATCATAAACACGTAATGTACAGGTCATATAAACACATCTAAACACGAGGACCTCATAATTATATGGGTTTCATCAAGAAGGTCAAATTCCCTCTCACAATAGCTGCATTATCATCTATTAGGTCATACATTCATTAACATTTCATTTACTAAACAAAAAATGATGAGAGCCATAACCAAAGTTTGTCATAAAACCATGCTTATAACAAGCATATAACCGACAAAATAATAATGATGGAAGGCACATAAAAACAAGCACATTTACTCATGAAATACAACAGGAAAATATATTTTATTAACATGTGCAAAGTCCAACGAAGTCATGGACTTCCACATAGCACCAAAGCATAGATTGGGATGAACCAAATCTTTCTTTCAGCCAATCATCCCCATGCCATATTCCAAGCATGAATGTGGGACTCACAACCAAACCAACTAGGGATTCTCAGGATTTATTGTGTATCTCACCATTATCGGTCAAGGGATTCCTAGGCCATAAACCCTCATCTATACCACCAGGATTTACCATGTATCCCGCATTACCAATTAAGGGATTCCTAGGCCCAAACAAAGAAATATACAATACAAGATTTACCGCAATCCTACCATATATCAGTCAAGGAATCACTAGGCCCTAAAAAAGCATGGATGCCTCTGGATATCTCTACCTAAACCATGAGGAATCTTCCCATCTCCACCCTTAGGATTTATCATGTGTCTCGCCATTACCGATCAAGGGATTCCTATGCCTTTGGGAATTTTCTTAAGAACAACCCACTCAGTTTTGAAACCATTCGGAAATCCAACTCAACCAAGTAAAAGAACCTGATCACACCATGGTTATTCAGAAATGGAAAGACAAGGCTCAAAACCACTATCACACCTAGAAAACCCCATGCCATTGAAAACAAGAGAACTAAATACACATATGCATATACTGTGCATGCCAAAACTAGAAAGTAAATCATACATGCAATGCAATACCTGCAAGTAATCCTGATGTAACTACTTAATCCAACTCTTCCTTACTTCACCTTTTCCTTCCTTTGCCTTCCTTCCTCTAATGCTAGAGATCTCCAAGAATAGTCTCTGTGCAAGAGTATGAGAGAGAGAATAGAAAGAGAGAACTCCAAAACTAGTTTGATAAAAGATTTGAACTGATCCTCAGACGCCTTTATATTAATGAGGCCTCTATTTTCTTCAATTTCCATTAGTTTCCTTTAATTTCCTCCTCACATGCAACCTATGACCTTTCACCTTCCTTTTCTCCTAATTTCCTTTATTTCCATAAATAAAATGCCAATTAATTCCTCTTGCCATTCCAAAGCCTTTGTCATTGCCTTTGCCAATTTATTTTAGCCATAATAAACCAAATGAACACCCACTAAGATGTTTTTTCCATAATTCAACTTGGAATACATGTCCCATGACCTTAGTCTTATTTTTCCTTTATTAACTTTATTACATGAAATTTTAACTCGAGGTTGTTACATTTATTATATTGTGCTCAACTGCCAACTCTGCTAGCCATTGTTCTAACTTTAACTCTACAATTTGAGTTTTGGGGGTACTAACTTTGACTGGAAATAACTTATGATCTAGGAGGCCTTTTTGGAACTTCTATATACCACTGGAAATCTCTTTCAGAGCTCTATCCATATGAGTGGGTTCCAAGGGATTTAAAGTAATTTCACCTTCTCCATATTTTTTTGTGACATAAATTTGCTGATTTTAATTCTTCTTGAAACCATCTCTTCTTTTTCCTTCATCTTCTTGACATGCTTTCCAATTTTCCTATGACACCAATGATCTAATGACAACACCTTTGTCAATACTTATCCAACATCCTCCTTATCCCAACAAAACTTTTGAAAACATATTCAAAAATCCCCCATCATATTCTTACCCTTTTCCATCAATGACATCATATTTCTATCATGTTTGGTTAAACAAAATTGTTCCTTCAGCTTCAACAAAAAGAAAGGTGATAACTACAAGTAAACCAAAGGTAATGACTTTTAAACTATGTTTGTGATAAGAATTATGGAATGTGTAGATAATTTGGACAAATCATAAGTATTGATATACATTTGCCTTGATATATATCCTATCCTTTTCCTATATCATTACCTTCATTCCAAAAAATATTATTACATTAGCACTCACTATCATAAACCATATTATGCTTACTAAATTTGATCCTCTTCTGCTCATTAGAATTGAGAGTTGAATTCAAGGATTGGGCATCACCTTTAACATTTTCAAGTTAAGAATCGGACCAATGGTCAGGCATAAACTACTTGGTGCATATTTTATAGAAGCATACAAAAATTGCAACTAGAGATTTAGAAAGGTAAGATGGTTGTCATTTTTGCAAAATTTTCAGGGCTATGAGAAAAATATAATAAAGTATTCATAACGGCTAGATTTTGATTTAGTCAATAATAGTTTATTATATTCTAATTCTTAATTTGGCTCAATAATTTTTTATAAATATAGGGTTTTCTATTCATTCTTCACCATGACCATTTTCATAGTCAGCATTATCGTCTCATAGTCATCAAACTCTCCTTATCTGATTCTATAGGAAAAGCTGAGCATAACTGCTCAATTTTTCTATTCTGAAATTTTTCAGAATTTAGCAGTGATTTTCTATTTTTGGTGAATCTCCAAACTTAGCATTTCAACCAAATTTGTTGTTAAATATATCCATTCTACCAATCACTGCCACTATCCCATTCCTCCCTACTTTAAAGATTTAGTTCTCCTCTATTGTATATGACATAAGTTCCAGAATTAAGTTGCAAACACATTCATCCATATGCCCAAAGCACTTTAAATCCAAATATAACACTAATCAACCCTAAATTTTTTTATATAAACAACATACCTAACAGCTCTACTTGGATTATGTGTCAATGTGGGACTTGCCACTCTTTTACTTGAGCTTTATTCTCATTGATCCTATGCACTTGATTGTACTGTCCTTATGTCCCAGTGCTTTGTCATCCTGGAAATCCTCCTTTGCACTAAGTTAAATCATTACGAATATAGGGATCGAGATGAGGTGTCCTGGTGGGTATCACTATTGCACACATTGACCAATCGTATGTCTGTCAGGGTAATTTTTCTCTTAAAAGTGCCACATCTTCCTCATGCCTAGCCAGCATGAGGTTCTTCACTTGCTACAACTTATTTCCCTCTGGGGTCGATCATGGGATGATTTCATGCTTACATCACTAATGCCACATGGTGCCATATGAGTGGTGACACATGTCACTCAGATTTGGTCTCTTTGACCACTTGAAAATGTCGAAAATGCATGCCACATGTCCTCCTCTCATTGGGCCACATCATGTTAATTTCATAATCCACACGTGTCTATAAAGTTATTTGTATGGGCCAATCAAACACTGCCACATGTATGCTAGTGAGAAGAGAGAAATGGGTCCATAGGCCTTGGTTTTGCAACTATTTCCTTTGTTAACAAATTAAGGGTCCAAGACCATTGTTACTACAACAACACCTCACCTTTATTAATTTTAAAGGGTACTGGGCCTATTCAACTATTGCATCCACTGCCTCGTCATCCCATCGATACAACATCTCGATTTTTTCTAGACTCTATTTCACCTTGCTCTACCGAGAAAGGACCTATGGGTTGAGTTCTTACATATGGGTTCGCTTGTTACACAACATTTTGTCACTATCCTTGTACTCACCATTCCATGATCTTGGAGGACCTCTACAGTGAACCCTACATGCTTTCCCATCATGAATAAACTCCCATTATGTCCCTCTTAATCACTAGAATGATTCCCTTTTCATCATTTCCTAGGAATCTTCCTTTTACCCCAGTTTACAAGACCAATGCTAATGACCAGTTTCCTCCTCGCACTAATTTGCACAGATTAAAACTAGGACTAGATCTGTATGATGCAACTAAGCCTTTTTGCATTTGCATCAAACCTCTTTTGGTAAGTTTTTTAAACATGGAGTTGAAGCTTCCAGGTCTAGAAGCTTCATAACGGAATTTTGGTAAATGGTTGGGCAAGATGGAGTTAAGGAAGTCTATTTGGGCTCCTTTCCCCTATTAGGATGGAATCAATCCAAGATATAAGGCCTTCTCCCATGATAAGAGGAACCATCTCCCCTCCATCCAAGCTATATAAATCCCTCCTTTTACAAGCTATACTAGTTTCAGTCTTAGTATTTTTGGAGCTTGAATAATCGATAAGACATCTATAACTTGTAGCTCTCTAGTTGATGTTTGAGGGAGAATAGTGTGTTTCGTTTGGTTTGAGACTAAAGGGAAGAAGCCTTAAAACTTCCATTGTTGGGGCTATCCATGAGATAATAGCAGAAGTGTGGGAACCCGGATATGTCGAAGGAGACCAGCAACATCAAGGCATTGGTTGCAATCTCTTTCTAAATTTATATGAATACAACTATTGATCAATTTCCTACATTGAAGTGTTATCTTATATTTGATGGCTTAATATTCCTTGACCTATTAAGTAGGCTGAATACAATTTGTATGCTATCACATTTCTTGTTGTTGTTTGTTTGCTTGTTTCATGTATTGGAAGGAAGGAAACAGAAAGTAGCTGGAGTAAAGAAGCAGGATCATCATCAAGTGGAATAGCATTCTAAGAGATAGGCCCTCTTATTTGATTCTAGCTTAAGGAAGTTTTCTATAGATTGTTTGTTTGTGGCTAGACACGCTCTCTTGAGCTAGAGGAATTGTTTCTGTCCACACTATGAATTTACCTGCACCACAAATTGGTGACTCCACTGGGAAGCCAATCCTTTTGTTTGATTGATTTTCATTTTATGGTTTTGTGTGAACATTTCTAGTATCACCATTTCCCTTTAGTTCTCTCTACTTTTCCTAGTTTACTGCTCTGACTCTGAAATTTACAGTGGCAATCTGGTTTTAGCCTTTGATTTTTTTTTTTTTTTTCCTTGAATCCTCGGTCAGCAAATTTATTTTTTTGACAGTCGCACTGATCAGAGCGAGTTTCTCTAAAACAGTCATGCCGACCCCCTTCTGGCACTTGTTGTTAGTTAGGAAGTCATATCAGTTCCTATAGGTAAAGATCATGGTTTCCCCTAGATCATAACCAGTGTGACTTTCCCTTCTGATTTCTGTCCCTTAGCTTGTTCTAATTGTGTTCTCCCTGACTGGAAAGCTCTATTAGCTTGGTTTATATGCTTGTTTGGTTTTCCTTTTCTTCACTTGGTTTCTTGAGTCCTTGGATGGTTTGTAGCCCTAGGGCATCTAGCTCATCATCCATTCACCTATTTGTGTGCTCAGCAAGTCAAGTTCATAGTTAATTTGCTCCTTGCATTTCATTTTTAGTCATTTTGTTGCTTTGATTTCCATTTAACAAGTTTGAAAAGTTTCGTTTGTTAATTAAGTGTCTCCTTTTGGGCATAAATCACATTGCTCATCTTGTTTTTGGTTGAGTCTTTGCATCATTAGTTTGGAAGGAATTCTCTTTTGTGCTTTGCATTTTCTTGAGGTTGATTGTTTTGAAAAAATTACATTGAAGTGTTGTGAAAGATTCGTTTTATCATTTCATTGAAAAGTACATAATTCTAGTTTGTTGGATCAATATGTTATGTTAGTTAGCATCACTGAAGACTACAGTTGCATCGTCATTTGCATTGGAAAAAGAAATGAATTCTCTTTACTAGTTAAAGGACTATTTGAAGTGTGTTTGATAGGAAAGATAGGAATTGGAAAGAGTTTTTCATCATTTTGTTTTCAAAAAGCGAAGTAGTGAAAAGGTCATTTTTCTTTCAATTACTTGTTTGTTGCATTGAGTGTATTTTCTACTCGCATTAGTGTAAACAATTCATCGAATTGAAAGGGTCTTATCTCATTTAGCTACATATAGGAGTTTTTTGAGTCACATCAATAAGGCCTGAAAACCGAGACATAATTTCAAGATAAACTTTAAAATGTATTCAATTAACCTAAGGCGATTTTGAAACCTAACAGTCACATTTAGAAGGTCTAGGCTAGAGATGTGTTCCGGCATCTTCAAACCTAGTAGTTGTCATTCGCTTCGGCACTAGACAGCACTAGTACAGACTTGTGCTCCCCATACGCTCGCATATATAAAGGGAGACCCCACTAGGTTGCAATCCTTTATCTATAGGTAGATGAGTCTGCTGCCTTGTCAACGTGATACACTAAACACAAAATTTGGGGAGATTTCCTGCCCATATTTCTCAGTTTGCCAGGAGGTATTCTACATTTCACGGTTACCTGGTAATCCTTTTTTCTTAGATTATCCTAAGTAGTCATTTTTATCTTTTCTTACTCCCTAAACATAAAGTTCATCTGAGCGCTTGTCCTTTTGAGCTCATTTCAAACCGAAAGTGATAGAGTCACCTTTGCTTCTTTCTCGACTCTTAAAACATGAAAGAGCACCAGTTTGTTTTTGCGTCTTAAATTATTGTTGCCCATGATCACATAACATTCATGTTAGTCTTTTCCAAACCATACTGTGAGTATACCTTTAAACACATTTTAAAAGCCTTGGAATCAATCTCTCTCTTCTAGTTAATTGAGATAAAATCATCCTGGCTAAATCATTAGGTTCGCCTAGTTCCCCTTCCTCTTCTCTATCTGAAATATTATCTAAGGAGACATTTCCTGAATTGCCGCAGTCACTTAAGGACCAAGGTGTTGAACTTGGGATTGTTCTGAGCATTCAACCCTTTTCATCTCATCCTCCCCCTCCCTTAGATATTGGGTCATTTTTTGACATTGGACTAGAATCTCTAGATAATCCTATCCAGACTCCCGAGAGTCCACTGACTTCTGAAGGTTATCTTGGACAGGTTGTTTATCCTCTGAATCCTTTGTTCAATCTTGTAGTGGTATCATCGTAGCCTCCGTATTGTCCGTATGATCAGCTGGGTATTCCCTTGGAATTATCCCTTCGAACATCTTCGGTAGCCCGTCATCACCTATTTTCGTCCATGGAATCAGAAGGTGAAATCCCAGTCTCCTCTCCAGGTCACTTGGAGGTTTCCACTCCATGCATAGTCGAGGAGAAGGAATATCATTTCCCTCTTGAAGGTTTCCCTTACATGGGAAGCATTATGACCAGTGTTCATCCTAAGTTACCACGTAATTACATGACTTTAGCTCAGTTGGTTTCAGGTACGTCTACTGCCTCATCGCTATATCACAACCCTATTTGTTCATCTGGCGCTATGCCTACCTCAAGTCCATTCATTTAGAATCTAACCTTCCAATCAATGGTGAATTCTATAGTTACTTCAGTTCTGGTGCAACACACCATTCTGAATCATCTTGTTTCGTTGGTCCAAGTAACCCATCCAGTTCAACCGACGGTCTCAAGTCATGTCTCTATCAGTTCTTCGATCCCTCCAGTAAGTGGACAGGCTGTGCCACCACCTAGGGGACAAAGTCTAAATGTTTTTATGATGTCTGACACAACCAATGTGGGTGACTCACAAGCTCACATGGTTGGAATGAACCATCCCTCTTTAGGTGCCATTCTAAACCCTATTGGTCCTGCTGGATCGAGTAATGTCCAGTACCAACAGCTGAACCCGATTGGTCCATCTAGGTCAAGTCACATCCAGTACCAGCAGCCTAATATGGCTCAGATTCAGTACCAACCTCCTTATGTTCCATATGGTTAACAAGCGATGGTTAATCCACCCTACATCCCTTAGCCTAGTCCATCCACCGCGCCTAGTGGATATGGCCAGATATAGTTCAGGAACTTTCCAGGTGTCACTCTAGGAACTGTTCAAGTAACCTTGCAGTAACAAGGATAGCTTTTTAAGCAGTAAGGGCAACCTTCGCAACAGTAAGGGCCATCCATGTTGCAGCAAGGACAATTGCAACAACCACAGTGGCAACCCTTGTAACTATTGCAACAAACCATGCAACCACAAATCGATCATGCTCCGCAATCCTCCCAGCCTATGCCTTCACAAGGTCAACCTCTCCAGCCATAGGGACATCCTTTACAACTACAAGGTCAACCCTTGCAACAACACGGTCAACCCAGGCAGCAGCAACCCTTATACTCATATCAACAGGGTCAACCTTTGCAAGGGCAAGGTCAAGGTCAAGTCCTACAGCAGCGGGCATAAAATCGTTATGTCCAAAGACAATAGGTTCAACATCCTTTTGTCCAAGGGTAGCAGGTCCAAAATCCTTATGTCCAAGGGCAGCAAGTGCCAAATCCTTACGTCCAAGGGAAGTAGCTTCAAAACCATTTCGTCCAAGGGAAACAGGTTCAAACCCCTTATGCTCAGGGACATCAGGTGCAAAATCCATATGTCCAAGGCCAACATGCTCAAATGCCTTTTAACCCGTATGTTGCTTATCAACATATTATGGCTGGACAATTTCAAGGCTTTCAAGGTCAGAATTCTCCCTACGGGAAAGGTAACCTACAGTGGGTGATGAGCACAAATATTGCAGCAAGGATGCTGCAACTCCTGTGCTACCAACTTTGCTTATCAACTCGGGGTTTGTATAAACTTGGAGGTGACAGTGTTGTATGCACAAGTAAAAGTGATGGTCCTTCCTGTTGTCACTGTTCAGCTGGCGAGAGGCCACTGGAGTTCCAAGCCAGACTTCTATGGAGTCAGAAGAAGCTTGATTCTTTGTTGGAAGAAAGGTAAATCTACTTCTAAGAGAGTTACTCTACTGCAATAATGGAGAAGGTCGATATGTAATGCTAAATCACAACATTCCCTAATTAACCATTTAAGAAGCTATGCTAGGTGGAAATTCTAAATCAACATGAAACAAATGATACTATCCAAGTTGTAGAAGTAATAAGCATCAAACAACACTAATTTGTAAGTAAAGAGACTTAACTAAATCTGTTTTTGCTTTTTTGTCTTTTTATACAAAATCAAGTATGCAACTAATTGTTTTTATGGATGTGGTAGGTGAATGAAGGGTGTTTGAGGATGGATAGAAGGGTTATGAAATGTTTTGGTGATGTGGAGGAGCCCTGGGAGGCTTTTGGTGACTTCCTAGAGGTTTTCCATCAATTTCACTTCAAAACAAGGTGTTTCAGGGAAACCTACAAGATGTACTAGAAACCTACAAGATACAGCCGAGAGATAAATGTGAGGTGTTGGAGGTGATGGGAGGCTTAGGAAAGGTGTGTTATGGGTGGAATGGAGTGGGAGAAGGTCCAGGATCACTTAGGAGTCAATATCCAAGATAATAGATGCCTAGATTCACTCAATGTGCTCGGAAGAATTTCTATGAAAATGATGAAAAACTAGTGAATGTGATGGTGAAAAAAACGGATGGCTAAGGTGGATGAAGTGGAATATGGTTGTTGTATATGAAGTCTTAGTCTCCTCCTAAAACACCTGCTTTGCATAAAACATGTGTGTCTTCCAAAAATATATGCAACAAGATACATTGTCATAAACTAGAAAAGGAGAATTAATGAATAAATTGCCTATACTATGCATGAAGAAAGTTGATGAAAGGAATGAAAGCGAGTGAGATCTACTGCATAAATGGAGATGAAAAATATGAAAATGAAATCTACCTTGCAAAACTAACCAAATAGTAAATTAAAGACAACAAACTCCAAAGCTCATAAAAGAACTAGAAATCTGTGTTTTTGGGGCTGCTTAAGGGACCCTTCCTGAAGTCATGGTCCCAGAGGGAAGAAATGAGTCTGAGACACCTGCTAACAACCTTGTGGTGATCCTTTTTCTCGTTGCTAAGCTACTACTTGAAATAAGGCACAAATGGAAGCAAACTATTAAACAACCAATCTAATCTACACTAATTGTAATGGAAATGCTTCTAAAATGAAAATTAACAATGAAGCTATGAATATACACTAAACATACATGTACAATAAAGAGGAGCCTTGGCTGCTAGGGTTGGGCCCTAACCCAGGAGCTTCAGCCCTCTGAGTTAACTCAGTGCTGGCTCAAAACAAAACTCATTCTTATTACTAAAACAACAAATTACATCAAGAGAACTTTCACAAGTATTGCAACTCGAAAATAGCTTAGATTTTTACAATAAAAATCTGAATCCTACTAAGGCCCTAGGCCTCTCTACTTATACATCTGAAGTCCCCAACGACTTCCTTAAACTTAGGGAGGCTCAGCTGCCAAACTCGAGATAAACTGGTGCTTTGTCTCTCACTTGCTCAGCTGCCTTCTAGTCCTCATGATTTTGGTTGTTTGTACTCCGAGCTAATGTGATGAATGGAGGAATATTTGAATGGAGGAGTAGTAAATGAGGAGGATTTACCTCCTACAATCCCTATCCCTCCTTGATTTTCTCCTTTAGTCCTGCATTCAATGCATATTAGTCCACAAAGCATAATATCCAACTCTAACTCACCTCATAAACAAAATATAATAAAAAACACGTAATAGGTTATGAGAAAAGTTGGTTTGACTAAGCTAGGAGGTGAATTAAGGACCATATAATTACCTAATGATGAGGCTCATCATCACCTCACTAGTGAAAGTGTTGCTCATCCTCTGATCAACTTAATCAATATCCATATCCTTCATGGCTCTAGCGGCCTCTCTGACATCCCATGCTTCTGCTGTGGTCTCCTCTTCTTGTTCATAGAAGCCTGCATTCTTTTCTACCTCCTCCCACTACCTCTTCTCTTCTTCTTCCTTTCTCCCTTCTGTCATCCCTAAGAGTAGTGGTGGACTGATTTTTAGGCCAATCCAATTGACCTTCAACCTTTGCATAGATTGCTTATACATAGGTGTCATGTTTAGTGCCTCTCTGCACCTTTGAGGAGAGTGATACTCTCATATCTTTAAGCTGTATGGCAGTGTGTTCCATCTCCTCAGGCAAGCATACATGCTATCATCTCCTAGCAACATAAACATGTCCTGAAAATGTGAAATTTTTTGCTCTTGGGAAACAAGATATCTAGGTTCCAGCTAAGTATCATATGTAATCAAATTATGGGTACTAATGAGGACCATGGGATTTGATTGTTCAGCTCTGATGAGAAGAGGTTCAGTTTTCTCTCTTGCCAATATCCTTTTCATCTCTGTAGCCCTTGACTCCTCATGGTTCATCCATGATGTCAAAGCCATTAATTTTAAATTTCCTATCTTGGCATTAGGGTCCCATACATTCATGTTTGTTAGGGCCATGTTGTGCAAATAAAACTCAGCCATTTTGGCCCTATATTCTAGTGTACTTTGATCACAAAGATCAATGAACTGCCTATAGTCCTGAAATGGCATGGTGCCTCTCTATGCCAAGGTATTCATCTGAAATTGCAACCACTGTTCTTTGAGTTATAGAGCATAGGATTTAGTTGGCATCCTACATTGGATTGCTTCCAAAGAGAGACTGGCCATACATACCAATTGATTCTCTATTTCCAGTAGCTATCCCCTCAACCATGCATTTTCTATCTCTAGTTGATTTCTCATTATGGCTCCTCTATCCCTCAAGCCACTTAGCTCTCAGCCCATCTCCTTGAGTTTCTCTTCCATGTGCCCAATGTCTTCCACCCCCTTTGATTTGGCAATCTGCATCCATCGGTGAGTTTTGGCCATCTCCTTCTCAAGCTTGAAGAATAGTGGGATGGCAAATTTTTGAGGTATGACCCTACCTCCTTTAATAAACTAGTAATAGGAGTCCAGGTTAGGTTAGGGTCTAGGTTCTTTTGTCTGTGTGTCCTCTTCTTTAGTTTCTTTCTACTCCCATACCTTCCTTTCCAATTTTTGCTCCTCTTGTAGGTTCAACAAAGTGTCTTGTAGGACTATTTTTTGTTCCTATAGATTTTTGTAGTGTACCTTGTAGGATTGCCTTTCCCTTGGAGGAAGTTGATCTAGTAGTAAGCCTTCTCATATACGTGATAAGGGACTTAGGGGAAGGCATTTTATCCTTTTGTGTAGGGGAGTCTTCAATCACAATAGGAATTTTGGTTGCTGCTTGGGGTTTCCCCTATTTTATTCTTGTGCTTTTTCTTGCCCTGAAATATAATGGGGTCTGCCTCTGTCTTTTTCCTTTTTTCTTGATAAAGGTGCTAAGAGCAGTGAGGAAAGTTTTTGTCTCTCTCTCAGTGGCTTCAGGAGACACCCTAGGTGACTCCTCTTTGTTTTTCCCCCTCTTTCCCATTGCCTTCTTCCTCTATGTCCTTCCTGTCTTCTTCTTCTTGTAGATCTTCATCATCTCTATCAGTTCCCTCCTTAACATCCTCCTCTATTTCTTCATCATCCTCCTTCTCTTCTCCCTCTTCTTCTTCATCTTCATCATGTTATTTTGTGTCATCTCCTTATTCATCCACCTCATCGTCATATCCTTTTGTATCTTCCTCTTCCTACTTTACTTCCTCTTCACTGACAGTAGGACTAACATTATATGTGAGAGATTCAATATCATCCTCTGCTGGCATGTCTATGAAAATTGACCAAGTTATAGGAGTTCTGAGGTTCTAGAGGGCATATTCTATAAGGATCCTAATTAACCCATGGTGAGCTAACTGTTGGGAATTTCCATCCTTCACTTTGATGCCTAATTATATGAGTGATTGAAGTAGGAAGTATGGTATGTTGAGCCTTTGGTGAGGGGGAGTTTCTGCTCCAAATCTCAATTCTTCAAGGATCCTAACATGATAGCCATAGACTACACTATACCTACCCTCACATGAAATGTATTTGATTAGTTGGTATCTTACCTCATTCCATGGATATGTCAAACTTTCCCTCCTTACTCCATTTTTCTCCTTAGTGGGTTCCTCACCTTCTACAAAGAATTTTCTTTTGGCAACCTAGCTATCTCCTTTGTCTTCTTTCCTCCATCGTATTCCTAGGGGAAGTGTGGTGACTCTATTGATGATCTCGAGGGTGAGATATATAGAGGGCCCCTTATTACAATAATGGCATGGATTCTAGTGAGTGGAGTGAGGGAGAGAGAAAATTCTTGAGCCACCTCATCATCATACACTCTAAATTTTTCGAAAAACCACATCCAATTATGTCTTTTGAAGATTCCAAGCACTTGGGGGTGTTGTTGGATTCTCACAGTGTTGGTGGGATCCCTCCTATTAAACCCTCCTGTCATGTTTTTTGTGAAGTTTGAGGAGATGAGAGGGTTGAGACAATTTCAAATTTAGAACTAAAACAGAGATGATTGTGTATGTAATATCCTTACATAGTTGCTAAATTCACTCAAACTTAGAGGATTTCTAGTTCAATTACTTGTAAAGAGGGATATAATTATAGAGCCTACCTCTTTAGATTGTTTGCAGTGACCAACTCCCATGTTATCCCTTCTAAACTCTTCTCTGCCAAACTTGTAGACAGTCTTTATGTATCTCATAGGAATTCCTGTGCATGATCCTATAGGAATTCCTGTGCAATCCTGTAGGAATTATTGTGCAGTAAAATGATGGAGTTTTTCTCCCGGTGAGTTGCCTAGGTATGAGAGTGACCTGAGAGAGTTATTTTCAAGTAAGTGAAATGCATGAATGCATGGGAATGATGTTTTATTTCCTCTTATGTTGATTCTGAGTGAGGTGGTGTGCTAGAAGAAAAGGTACATTTCCATTTTTGGACAGTTGGTCCCACTACCACCTCATCATTCCCCACTCCTTGTAATCAGCTCCCACCTTATGCATCCATAGTTTTAATTGATTTTTTCCTACTTCTCTATCTTTGAGTTGACTGCAGCCACATGTGAGAGGACACCCGGTTGTGTATGTGTTGACTGAATGAAGGTGCCCAAGTTAACAGGCCACCTTTTCACTTATAAACCAACTATCTCGTAACCCTTACATTTTTTTTACCACATGATGCATATGAGAGAGTGAGCAGGATACTTACCTATGGTTCCAATGTTATGCTATAGTTGTTAAAGACCAGAGGTGTTGTTGTGTGTATTTGTTGCATGCTATCCTTCTTACTCCTCTTGTTGTCTGCTAATGGATTATTTGTTTATGGAGGTACCTATGGTTGAAGATATGATTTTGTTGCTTTGGAGCTCCTATATCATCATGGTGAAGGCTTGTTGCTGGTATGATCGGTATTTTGTGGAATAGGCTGCTATAGGATGTCCTGTAGCTACTTCTCCCTCAGAACTCTTTAATCATTCTTCTTGCTGGGGTTGTGAGGATGGTGACATGGATGGAAAGAATGAATAGGAGTATGGAGAACAAGGAGTATTTAGGTGATGCTCTTTATTCCTCCCTATTTCCCTTTTTTCGAAGACTGGAAAAAAAAAATACTCTTGAAACTGATGGTGGACAAGTTATGGGTATCGAATGATGAAAATGGTGAATTTCATTGGCCTAGAAAGTCATTTATTTTCCTTAGGACTACTCCCTGTAGGATTTCTGGGTCGCAATAATTCCTACAAGATCATTCTATAGAATTTCAGGGGATCTTGTAGGAATACAGGGGATCCTATAGAAAACATAGTACCTTCATAAATTGAAGCAATGGAGTGGAAAAAAACTATAGAAATGATGGAGGAATGCATGGTAATGAGCAGAAAAATAAATATGTGAGTGACAAGGGTCTCCTTGTGATCCTCCTTTGCTCCTTGACCGTCCTTCTTAGTGATCTATAATTGGAAATTTCATGATTTAATTTTTTATTTTATTTTTGACACCACTGAGCCGCCTCAAGAAGTTTTCAACCCAATGATGGGACTCAGGCACATCATGGAGGTTTTCACCTGATTCCTTATTATTTTTTCTTTTCCTCGGTGATTTGACGAGGGAGGAGATGGAACTTTCTCCACTATCATCATTGTTTTATTGATATCATCAATGAACTCTTGTTTTGATAGAGTTCTCTTGTAAATTTTCAATCGGTGTCCATTAACAAGAAAAGGAATGGATTCTTCATCTATGGTTCTGATTTGCACATAACCATTATCATGGCATCTTTCCACAACATAAGGTCCTATCCGTCTTGTCCTTAATTTGCCCTTGAAGTCTTTCTACCTAGAATCATATAGCAATGCCCAGTCGCCTTCTTGTTATTACTTCTCCTTGATATTTTTATCATGCCAAATCTTCCTCTGAAGTTGAACTATCTGTGAATGTAGGATGGCCTGCATTCTAAATTCATCCAAACCATTCAACTGGAACAATCTCTCTTTTTGTGCACTGCTGAGATCTAGATCTATATGGGTTGTCATTCTTAATGTGTTATACTCAAATTCAATAGATATCATGGCCTTTTTCCCATAGACCAACTCATAGGGTGTGAATCCAGTGGTGGTCTTCCATGTGGTATTATAGGCCCAGGTGGCCTCAAATAGTCTATCTGCCCAATTCTTCCTGTTGTTGCTTACTACTATGGTCAAGATGCCCTCCAATGCTCTATTGGTCACCTCCACTTACCAATTAGCTTGTGGATGATAGGGAGTCAAGGTTTTATGCTTGATCTTGTGACGCCTGAGCAGGATTTCAATCATGTTGGAGGTAATCTAGCTACCTTGGTCTGTGACCAACTCTCTAGGGTACCCAAATTTGTAGAATACATTCTCCCTTAGGAACTCAGCCGCATTCCCCTTTTTTTTTGCCTTAATTTCCTTGGTTTCAGCCCACTTAGTCAAATAATTAGTGCACACAATAATATATTGCTTTCTCATGGAAGGAGGGTCAATAGGCCCAATGAAGTCCATGTCCCACTTATCAAATGGCTTGAAAGTCACTTGAGGCTGTAGAGGCATTTCATCTCTTGGAGTAGGCCTTCCCATCCTTTGGCACCGATCACACTGACTAGTATATTTTCTCACATCCTGATGAAGAGTGGGCCAATAATAGCCTTCTTGTAACACTTTGAATGTTGTCATTTTTGCTGCAAATTGACCTTCACAAGGCCCATCATGACAGGTCAGAAGGATGTCAAAGACTTCCTCCTCCCTGACACACCTTCTCAAGATTTGATTTAGGTCAAGTTTGAAGATATTGCCCCCAATCCAAGTGAAGGGGATGCTTTTCCTCACTATCTTGCTCTTTTCTTTGGAGGACAAGTTTGGTGGGAACTGTACTGATACCAAATAGTTTGTTATATCAACAAACTATGGAGAGAGAAATGAAATAGAAAATAAGTGCTCATTTAGTAACTGGTCATCAACCATTCCTTCTTCACTTGCAGGAAAATTTACTCTAGACAGCAAGTATGCAACAACATTTTCCTTACTAGGCTTATCAACAATGGTTAGATCAAACCGTTGTAATAAAAGTAACCATCTTATAATTCGAGCATTCACATCTGGTTTGTTCATTAAATATTTGATTACAACATGGTTAGTATGCAAAAAAGTTTGATATCCTGTAATATAATGTTTGAATTTGTTCAATGAATGCACAACAGCCAGGAGTTCCTTTACAATCACTATATAATTTAGTTCAACCTTTGATAAATTCTTATTGATAAAATAGATAGAATAAGGCAGTTTTCCATGTATCTGACCTAGGGATGCTCCTATGGAATTGTGTGAGGCATCAGCATGAATATTAAAGGGGAGGGCCCAATTTTGGCCTTGGAGAATCAGTGCAGTGGCTAACTTATCCTTTAGGATGTCTAAGGCCTCTTGACAGCTTTTTGACCATATAAACTCAAAGTCTTTGGCCAAAAATCCAAATAAAGGAGAGGCCAACTTGCTGAAGTCCCTTATGAACCTTCGATAGTATCTAGCTAACCCTAGGAAACTTCTGACATCTCTTTATTTTCTAGGAGGTGGGACCCTTTGGATGATAGCTATTTTTTTTGGGTCCACCTGCAGCCCTTGTTGAGATATTAAATGACCTAGCATAGTCCCTGCAGTCATTAAGAATTCACATTTTTTAGGACTGAGAGACAAGTTCATTTCAATGCATTTGTGCAATACTTTGCCTAGGTTAGACAAGGCTTCTTGAAAATCACAGCCATAAGGTGTAAAATCATCCATATAAATCTCTGCGGCATCATGGACTAATTCGGTGAAAAAACTCAATGTTGGCATTATGTTACAGGTGTTGTCCTTGATGGCAACTCACTCAAATGACAGTTCACAGTGCAACATGTTAAGGATTACAGATCAGACTCCAAAGATTAAAGAAAGAGAGGTATATGTTGGTTCACTTTGTCCAAGAAGCATATACACACAGGTTAACAGAACAAAAGAAGCATATAATGTATACACACACTTTCACAAGATGAAAAGCGCGTACATGTTGGAAAACTAATTTTTTGGTCCGAGGTATTTGGTCCAAGGTATTTTGATCCAAAGTATTGGTGCAAGGTATTTGGTCCGAGGTATTGACCCTAGGTATCTGGTCCAAGGTATTGGTCCTAAGTGGTTTTGGTCCAAGGTATTGAGAGAGGCCTAAAAATATATAAGAAGGATAAGATCATTAGGCCAGAGGGTGCAAGTATTGAACATGTAATGAAGTGTGAGATCTAGTATGCAGGTTATCTGCTTATGGTACTTTGCTTGATCTGAACCAAGGATGAACCTTAACAGTTGATGAGGGATAAGATCTAATGATGGATCAGGATCTTAAGGCTTGAAATGAATTATCATTATGTGGTTTGATCATGTATAGTCTAGATTTTAATACTGACTCATGTGTTATTCTGTAAATGTTATGATATGGGAATGACTGAAGTCTGGAATAGCTGCAAAATTATGAATTAATATTTACAGATATTTACGCTAGTTAGCTTTGATAAAAGCACGTATACACATTGGGTCGACACATCTAAGTAGCTTATACATTATGAAATATGATATTTGAAGTTGCAGTTGGATCTGGTTGTTGTTGCAAAATTCTAGCTTCTGCTCTGTGTTCTGGTGACTATGTTTTGATGAAAGTATTCTGAATGTTCAGATTGATTGATTGTGATTTGCTTCAGTGACATTGGGCTTTCAGTGATTCAGTTGTGGGTGATTCAGAGAATGATGATTGAGTTCCAATGATTGGTTGATGCAGATGTATTTCGTTATTGTATTGTAGTGGTAATTGATTTTGAGCTTCAATGTTGTTGATGGGTCCAGTATGAAAATTGGATGAAATGAGGCCTTCATGTGTATTGTTGTGTACCAGAAGCATCCAGTCTGAAAATTTATGAAACGTGGTCCCTGGAGGAAGAAAGAAGGTCATAGCCTTCTGTAGGTCGGCGCCTACATACTAGTAAACATATCAGCTAGTACAAGAGCTAGGGGGTTGTAGCTCCCTTCCAGTAGAAGCTGGAGAATGAGAGAAGGTTGTAGCCTTCTGCAGGTGGGTGCCTGCATACTGGCATGAGTCTACACTATTAAAATATTGTAAACATGTTTTTCTTATATTAAAAGAAGACATCAGTAGGTGGTTTTTGTCCCACATTATGTTTCCACCTTAAATCTTGGTGTTCATGTGTGTTTCTTATATGTGATGGTTTGTTCTGATATTACTACACATGGTTACTATTTATATGGTTAATGAAGTACTGATGCATTTATTTAATATCAACATATGATGAATTAACTAAATCATAAGTTTGTTGGATATACGCTGGTTGCCTTAAATACAGTTGCGTGTACATGGGAGTGTCCTTCATTAAAGTAGCGTATATAAATTTAAGTATGAAAATAAAAAGTTATTCATTTCACTAATATTGATTCACGCCCCCCTCTCAGTATTATTTCCAACAATTGGTATCATAGCAGGTCCTTAAGAAGAAGCTTGATCGCTTGAAGGAAGATCCATCAAGATGAATAATCAAGAAAGCATGGGATCCATCAAACAGCCAATCTTCGATGGAAGCAACTTTATTTATTGGAAAATAAGAACCACAACCTATCTACAATCTCTTGGAACAGATGTCTGGGAAATTGTGGAAGGAGGATATAACTTTCCAATAGAAACTCCTGCAAACATGGCAGGTAAAAAGCAATATGAAACCAATGCAAAATATGTCACTATTTTATTGGGAAGTTTGTCAAAATCAGAGTTTGTCAAAGTCATGCAGCTCAAATCAGCCAAAGAAATATGTGACAAAATCATTTTGAGCTACGAAGGAGACTCTTAGGTAAAACATGCTAAGCTTCAAACTCTCAGAATTCAGTATGAAACTCTTAAGATGCATAGTGATGAAAGCATAGCTAGTTACTTCCTACGTATAGATGAGGTTGTCAATTGTATGAAGAATCTAGGTGAAGAAATTAAGGAAGTTACCTTAGTTGAGAAAGTTTTGAGATCCTTGTCTGCTAAATTTGAATCCAAAGTGTCTATCATAGAAGAAAAATAGGATCTGCATAATATCACTATGACGCAGATTCATGGAATCTTAGCTACCTTTGAGATGAGAAAAAGAGGACCATTAGATATGAGAGACGCTGCATTTAAAGCATCAGCAAAGGGAAAATAAAGAGAAAAACACAATGAATTAGGACACATTTCAAAAGAAGAAGATGAGGTAAATTTTGTCAATAAGCTTCAATGGGGTTCTAGAAGGTTCAAAGGTAAGTTATCTTTCAAATGATTTTCTTGTGGTAGAGTTGGTCATTACACTGCTAGATGCCCTCATGTCAAAGGAAAGACGTCTGAAGAAGGTAATATAATTTATTATACTCATGATGATAGTGATGTCTTGTCCAATAGTGATGAAGATTGTTGGACACCTAATCCTAAATGGGTTAGTGTGGAAGCTAAAGAGACTAAGCAGTCCAAGGGACCTTGGGATGTGAATCCCAACGGTCACCACATGTACTATAAATGTGTATCATTTGTGAATAAAAATTGAACTACATGATTTATCTTTCCTATTTGTTCTCGCTCCCCATGTGTGTTTAACATGGTATCAGAGCCATGATGTGTGGCCTGTGTAGATTTTGAGATCTGTCCTGTTCAGGGATTTATGATCTCTTAAATATTGATGGTGTGAAGGAGAATGCTAGTATGTAATGTATTGCCCACCATATGAATGCTTTTGGTTTCAAAGCTCAAGTCTCTTAATATTGGATGCCCATGACCAGAAATTGGCTGCGGTAAAACAAGAAACTGGGAAGGCATTAAATTCCCATCTTCATGCTCATGCTATTATTTTTCTGGTTCGTTTCCTGACTCCCAACTTTGGCCTCTGTCCTGAAATAACCTGCCTCATAACGCATCTGACATGTCTGGCATAAGTTAATTCTTTTGAATAACGTTGGTCCAGGATTGAAAGGAAGAGGGAAACGTATGAGTCTGGGTGCCAGCCTGCCCGACATTATTTACAGTAGCTCATTCCGAGTCTCGACGAATTTGAAGCTCATCACTCCATTCGGTTCTGAGCGTCCAAGCTTGCTCGAATCCTGATAAAACCTGAATACCATTTGGGTGACTAGTGGAGAACATGGTAATATTGATGCACAAAGGCGTTTCCAACCACTGAGGTAGGAGGGACAGGAACAACTGATGCAGGGCTCACTTGCTAGGTTGTCATGTTTCTGAACCGATCTGTTGAAGAAACAAGAAAAAAAACCAAGCAAATGTTTTCCTTGGGTAAGTGAAACCTGTAGAGAGGCAAATAAGGGGTGAGTATGCCGTGAAATTTTGTCCTGCAATATATATTAGAGGTGCAACAAATGGAGAGGAAGCAAAAGATTTCTGATTCCACTGAATCTGAGATAATGACGCAAATCTTATCTATGTGAAAAATTCCACCATACGGTTTTGTCTTTAGGGTTGGCGTGAATTTTAATTTTAGGTTTGAGGGTGTTCTTGGAATTCCGAAAGAAGATATTTTTAGAAAAGATAATATTCATGGGGATTTGATTTGGCTGAACATTGATAGCAGACAAAATGTGGAGGTTCTTTTAACTGCGTTCTCCATTACTATGTTGCAGTTATGGAACATGATAGATATTGCTATTGTATTGAGCAGAGAAGGAGAATGGAATTGGTGAGAATTCTCAAGCATTCTCTGAGCTTTTCTCCTCTACACTGGCAGCGGAAAAATCTCTGTTGAATCCACCACGGAGAAGCCCTGTGACGGTAGTAGAAAGTGGAGCGTCAATTGGCGGAAGAATTGGGCACCTGAGAGCCCCCTACTCTAGAGATCAACAGAATCACTGCTGGAGTATTTGAGAAAAAGAAATGCTCATGGGCATCTGAAGAAAAAGGTTGAGAATTTTTAAATCAGCATCAGAAAAGTTATTCCATAGAAACTTTAGGCGTTATAAGATTCCCGATAGTCGAATTCTATTGGCGCCATTGTTGACTAAATCTGTAGCAAGGAGTTTGGGACTCTTCGCAACTTTATTGGTAGTATTTGTGAGTCGGTCTTTTCCATCAGTTGAGAACTAATCAAAATTATCAGTGTATCCTTTGTTGCAGATATAAGTATACAGGTTACTGAAACTATTATCGCTATAAAAATGAGAATTGTATGTATCCTGAAGTATTTTTAGCAATCATGGAGATTTCTTTCTTTCGTGGTTGCTTCCCATCGTTTTGTAGTAAACCGAATCTAAATCTCACCCTTCTTCACCACATAGAGAACATCGTGGGATTTGACCAAAAAATGCTCTTTTGGTCGTGTGTGCTGCCCAGCGACGCGATTCCAACCTTAGTACTTCATACACATTGGACTGAACCAACGTCATCTCTGTCGGAGGCGTTCCGTTGATGCCATTGAGGTGAGCACATATTCAAATACTCATAGTAGCACCCAACCATCACCGAACTATCTGTAGATCAGTGCGAGATCTATCAAACACTGCAAGATTCATAGACGAGCTCTTGAACGTAATTTATTGGCAGCGAAGGTGAATTGAAGAAAATTCATTTTTGAGTGAGGAGTCTATTTTCCGAATACCACCATTATGTTCTTGTATTTTCATGTGCTCAAAGAGTGCGACAGCTACAGAATATTCCTCTAGTGCACAAGTTTGCTCATATAACGCAGCATCTCTTTGCTTTAGCTCTGCTTGAATATCATCATGAAGGAGCCGCTCCATTTCCAGTAAAATCTCTTCATACTCAAGTTTTCTGGTTGCTTCTGATGGTTCATAGTCCCACAGTGCGTCATCATCAGGAATAAAAGCACTCTAAATATCACATGATTGAATTATTGTTGATTTGAGGACAGATTGGTGAAGGTTTTGTGGCTATAATAATCTTGTGTATTGATGCCATGAAAAGCACAGGTTTCTCAAGAACATAAATGTTAAATATATATTGATGATGTCTAGTTATAGTAATTAAGGAATAATCAGGTTGTGTTCACAGTAAGCAAGGTTTCAAGGTTTCACAGTTGCATTTCTTTGTCACTGTGTTCTTGTAGTAGTACACTATAACTCTGATACATTGTTTTAGCATTCAAGTGCAGTGATATTAGATACTCATATAGTGTACTGATCATTATCAAATACACAATTTCAGTGATATCATCATAGCATCAAATTTCAGGTCTTCAACAATAACGTAGCTTCATCTTATTTTTTTATATGGATTGTAATGGGTGCTTGCTGGTTACTCACTGATCATTTGTTGCACATTTATAAAGGATATTGCTACTGGTTGTTACTTTTCAGTTTTGACATTGAAGAAAAATGGCCAGAATCAGTGAAGTATTAGAGTTCATGAAAACTCTTATACAATCCATTGTTGATGACACATTACAAATCAGCAAAGGATCTCTCTCAGAAATTCAGACATGTCTACAAAATGCACAGGAAAAGATTGATTTTTTGCAGCTTGAATCACAGCTACAGCAAGAAGAGCTACATCAAAATAGAGATCATTTTGAACCTGTTCAGAACATTGAGACAACCACCCATCAGCAACAAGTAGATAATGTTACAATTCATTCAAATAATGCAGCAGTTGTACATGCAGATGCAGAAGTTTAGTCTGCACTTCCCGAGCCCATCA
This sequence comes from Pinus taeda, assembly GCA_000404065.3. Classification (NCBI taxonomy): domain Eukaryota; kingdom Viridiplantae; phylum Streptophyta; class Pinopsida; order Pinales; family Pinaceae; genus Pinus; species Pinus taeda. Next base: position 105,033 of record APFE031202658.1, on the reverse strand, counting down.
TCAGACCTTGGGAACAACTTGTCCACAACAAGCACATAACCGGTCTTGGATATGACAAGGACTTGTCCTTTCATATTCCAGACTATGCCAAGCCCATTCAGTTTCAGAGTGCTGGTTTCATTAATGACAATTCACCTGCTCCTCATGATAGTTCAACGTCAGCTGTTCCAGACTCTTCTCCTCTTTCACAGCAACAACAACAACATATCGTGAAATTCCAACATTGTGATCGAGTTGGCCATCTGAAAGATCATTGTTTTGATCTTCATCCATGTAAGCTCTGTCATAAAACCAGTCATTCTTCAAACAGATGCTTCAAGAACAAACGTCCTGCAAGAACAAAGATTCATCTAGGATGGATCGCTTCTTGGCAATGGGCATCAACAGCCAAGAAGATATTCCAAACACATGTTGAACTTGTTCCAGAATATTGAACAGTCTTGCAGTTGAGTTTTCTCCATCTTCTCACCTTGTATCTGACAGGGGGGGAAATGATGGTCATCTACAAGCTTCAAAGCCACATCAAGAGAGCTTGAGCCACAACCTGCCACACCAGTTTCAGAGTTGTAGCCAGAGACAAATATGCTCGTGAGCATGCCTTCAGTTGGAAATTTGGGACACTTCCTCTAGCAGAAGACTTCAGCTTCTTGCCAGTTTTGGAAGAGTTCTGGGAGCAAAATTGAGAACACTTCCTCTAGCAGAAGACTCTAGCTTCTTGCCAGCTTTGGAAGAGTTCCAGGAATTGCATTAAGCATTCCAGAGTTGTTGGTCATCCTTAAACCATCACAGGTTGAG
>APFE031202658.1:85131-99903 GCA_000404065.3 Pinus taeda | reverse complement strand
ACTTCTCTTTGGAAAGTGGCAGGAGAATTGCATAGGCCAAAAGGAAGGACCCTATAGGAAAAAGTACCCCAAGGACAAGTGAACGTGGTTTTATCCTGGTCTTCTGGGCAGATCTGGATTTGTTTGTACCCACTAAATCCATCTATGAAAGAAAAAACTTTTTCTCTGCCAGGCCATCTAGCACTTGGTCAATGAAGGGTAAAGGAAAATGATCCTTCCTTGTGGCTTTTTTCAACTCCCTGTAATCAACACGAATTCTCCACTTACTTTTTTTCTTGGGAACTAACACTAAAGGAGAGACCCACTCACTATCAGAGATAGGGTAAATGAATCCTGCATCTAACAGTTTTTGCAGTTCTTCTTTAACTATATCTTTAAGAGCTGAATTCATCCTCCTTTGTGGTTGTCGGACCGGCTTGCAACCTTCTTTGATGTATATGTGGTGAGTACACACTGAGGGGTGCACTCCCTTCATTTCTTTGTAACTCCAAGCGAAGGCTTCTAGATTTTCCTTTATCTTGTTACATAACTTCTCTTGTGGAGACAAGAAAGAGATGGATTGATTTTCAAGGTTCTCTCTGGGATGAATTCTATGGTTTTGACACGGAATGGGTTGGAATTGACCAAGCATAAGTCAATTGGATGATTTTTCTAGGTTTCCTTTACTACTTTTTCTAAGGTCAATGAACTGGGAGTTGGAATTTGGAGTAGGTGTTTAATCAAGTCATCCTCATCCTGTTGTCCTCCTCCCATGGTTGCTTCTAAAGTATAAAGTTGGGTGGAATAAAATTCATCTTCTTCCTCCTCCTCCAACCATAAACATAAGTCATGCTCTAGAGAAGGTTGAGCAGGAGGGTATAAGACTAACTGCTTGGACATATGCCCATTCTTAATGGTCATATTCCCAGCTCTGCCGCTAATGTAAGCATCAACAGTGGCCAACCATGGTCTCCCAAGGATGATAGGGTAACTAGTAAGCTTAGCCTTAGGCTGGAGAACTAGGAAATCTGCAGGGTACTCCCAAGAGTCAATGGAGACCATCACATCCTCCACAATTCCCTCAAGGGTTACTGTGGAACAGTCTGCAAGTTGCAGAACCATTGGGGTCTTCCTCAATGAACCTTGGAGGTTGAGCTTAAGCATTGTGTCCTTGGTCATCACATTAATGGAAGCCCTAAGGTCGATCAAAGTGTGTGGGGCAATGGTTCGGTTGATGTACACATCCCCTACAGGGCTTCCAGGGTCCAAATATTTTGGACAGATTACCTGCCCCAACATTAAGTCGGACAACTGCCGAATGACATTAATGGTAGAGGCATCCCTTTTTCGCCTCCCTGGATGCTTGAAGCACTTCTCCTTAATTAAGTTATTGTAAATAGGAACATCTTTTATGGCTTGGAAAAGTGGAATCTTTACACATAGATTTTTCTATTCTCCCAGAAGTTCAGTCTCTTCTAGGGTAGACTAGAGTGGTTGGGTTATCCTCTCAAGAAAGGGTCGATTTACTTTAAGATTGACTTCCTCTCTTTCTTCCTCAACCTCCCTAGGTGGAGGTGGAGGTTGGTTATCTAGGAGAACTCTTCCAAATCTCAGGTTAATCTCCTATATTTCCATAGCTTAAGTTGGATATGATGTCTCTCCATTATATACTTGCTGAGATTACCTGTTGTTTGGGTTCGGATTTGGTTGGGTAGGAATTTGGGGTTGCTTGGGTGGAGCAGAGTGTAGGAGTTGTGGTTGGGCAGGTGGTGGAGGCAATAGAGCTGGAGCATTGTTGTATTGGGGCCTCCACCCCTAGAGTGGTGCATTCCACTGAGGTTGTGGCAGAGCATGAGGATGAAATGACTGGCTAGTTGGCTGGGATTGCTATAGAGATGCATAGGTCCAAGGAGGGGGTGTATACCAGGAAGGATGAACAGGGGGTCCCCAAGAAGGTATGTTTGTGGTTTGGTTAGGGTTTTAATATGCATGGGATGATACTTGCATGCATTGCTAGTATGATCTAGGCCCATGAGGTCTTCTTTGGTTAATGTAGAAAAGCTACTTAGTGACCCCCTTCAGCTCCTTGATATACAACTTTGAGTCTGAGAAAAGAAGGGAACTTGTCTGTCGAGTGGTTTTCTTCACATACCGAGCAAATTTCAATAGACTTCAATGGACATTCATTCCTAGGATTCCTCTTGGTGCATCTAGGACAAAAAATGGCCAAGGCTCTCTTTTCTTCCTCCTACTTCCTCTTAATATGCATGATGTCATTTGCAAGGCAATGGTTTGCAGCATCTCACTTTTGAAATCTTCCAACATGTTTCTAATTTCACCCTTGATGGATGAGTTGGAAGACGATGTATTGACCATAGGTTGACTACCCCTACCCTTTTCCTAGATGCCCTAGAATGGTTTCTAAAGACAATCTTGATATCCTCATAGAGTAATTGGTAGATATCTCTTCCTGCTAACAACTGTAAGGTATCCATAAGATCTTCTCTTACTCCCCTAAGCAGGACCAACTTTAGTGACTTAGGATCAAGTGTGCACCTAGCCCTTTTGAAACTATGCAGGAATATTTCTTCATAATCCTCTAGGGATTCATCATTGCCTATAGTCATCCTGAAAATTTATTCTTTAGTATCCTTTGACCGATACTAGTCTTGATATTTATTGTTAAAGGCCTGTTGCATCTGAGTCCAAGTTGTAATACTCTCTCCAGGCAAACCCATGAACCAATGCAATGTTGCATCCTTGAGGGTAGATGGAAATAGTTTTAACTTTTGCTCATCATTGGTATAGTCGTAGGTTTGGCATATAACATCAAACTCAAATAGGAAAGTGTTGAGGTCCTATGTCGTCAGAACATGGAAATGAGGTAGGGCAGAGGGGCTAATATTTTTCATCTTAGTTTCCCCATTGGTTTCCCTGATGGGGAAGACACCCTCAACTCTCTCTCTATTCCCTCTGTCATTTCTGTTTTCAGCCATTTGTTCAATAGGAATGGGTTCTTATTCTTTTCCTTCCCCTGTAGGTTCTTAAAATATGTCAGGATGCTCACCTAAGGGTTCCTCCATTTCACAACCACCGAAGAAGAGAGAAGGTTGGCTGTTGGATGCAGTGGGGGTATTTGGCAAAAAATTCCCGAAGTTGTCCCTATTCCTACGAGGCATGAAAGGAAATATTTTTTGTTTGGTTTTGTATTTTTTTAAACTTCGAAAGTACTTGTTGAATTAAAATTTCTAATTGAATGAAAACTACTGACCGAATGAAAAAGCTACTTGTTGAATTCAAATCTTGCTTGCAAAATGGAAAGGAAAGTAGACAATGTAAAATGAAAGAAAGAAAACAACTAGATTACTTTTTCAGAAATAAACTAATGGCAGAATATTGAAGACAAGAAATAGAAGAAAAGAAATAGTAATCACATTCTACTCAAACACCTCCCCGGAAACCGTGCCAAAAAGTGATGAGCGCCAGTATTGCAACAAGGATGCTGCAACTCCTGGGCTACCAGCTTTACTTATCAACCTGGGGTTCGTACAAACTTGATGTTGACAGTGTTGTATGCACAAGTAAAAGTGACAGACCTGCCTATTGTCACTATTTAGCTGGTGAGAGACCACTGGGGTTCCAAGCCAGACTTCTATGGAGTCAAAAGAAGCTTTATTCTTTGATGGAAGAAAGGTAAATCTACTTCTAAGAGAGTTAATCTACTGCAATAATGGAGAAGGTCGACATGTAATGCCAAATCACACCATTCCCTAATTAACCATTTAAGAAGCTATGTTAAGCGGAAATTCTAAATCAACATGAAACAAATGGCACTATCTAAGTTGTAGAAGTAAGAAGCATCAAACAACACTAATGTGCAAGTAAAGAGACTGAACTAAATCTGCTTTTGCTTTTTTTTTCTTTTTTATGCAAAATCAAGTATGCAACTAATTGTCATTGTGGATGTGGAAGGTGAATTAAGGGTGTTTGAGGATGGCTGGAAGGGTTATGAAATGGTTGGGTGGTTTGCAAGACCCCTGGGAGGATTTTGGTGACTTTTTAGAGGTTTTCCATCAATTTTGCCTCAAAAAAGTTCATTTCAGGAAAACCTACAGGATGTACTAGAAACCTACAGGATGATCCTATAGGAATTACAGGAAACCTACAAGATACAGCCGAGAGCTAAATGTGAGGTTTTGGAGGTGATGGGAGACTTAGGAAAGGTGTTTCATAGGTGGAATGGAGTTTGAGAAGGTCTAGGATCACTCAAGAGTCAATATCCAAGATAATAGATGTCTAGATTCACTCAATGTGCTTGGGAGAATTTCTATGAAAAATGATGAAAAACTAGTGAAGGTGATGGTGAAAACAAGGGATGGATAAGGTGGATGAAGTGGAAGGTGGTTATTGGCTATGAAGTCTTAGTCTCCTCCTGGAGTACTGGCTCTGCATAAAACATGTGTGTCTTCCAAAAATCTATGCAACAAGATACATTTTCATAAATTAGAAAAGGAGAATTAATGAATCAACTGCCTATACTATGCATGAAGAAATTTGCTGAAAGGAATGAAAGCATGAGTGAGATCCACTTCATAAATGGATATGGAAAATATGAAAATGAAATCTACCCTGCAAAACTAACCAAATAGTAAATTAAAGACAACAAACTCCAAAGCTCATAAAAGAACTAGAAATCTGTGTTTTTGTGGCTGCTTAAGGGTCCCTTCCTCAAGTCATGGTCCCAGAGGGAGGAAGTGAGGCCGAGACACCTGCTAACAACCTTGCGGTGATCCTTTTTCTCCTTGCTAACTTGCTACTTGAAATAAGGCACAAATGGAAGCAAACTATTAAACAACCAATCTAATCTACACTACTTGTAATGTAAATGCATCTAAAAAGAAAATTAACAATGAAGTTACGAATCTAAACTAAACATACATGTAAAATAAAGAGGATCCTTAGCTGCTGGGGTTGGGTCCTAACCCAAGAGCTTCATCCCTTTGAGTTAACTCAGTGTTGGCTCAAAACAATACTCATTCTTATTACCAAAACAAAAAATTACATCAAGATAATTTTCACAAGTATTGTAGCATGAAAATATCTTAGAGTTTTACAATAAAAATTCGAATCCTACTGAGGCCATAGGCCTCTCGACTTATACATCTGAATCCCCCAATGATTTCCTTAAAATTAGGGAGGATCGACTCCAAAACTCAAGATAAACTAGTGCTTTGTCTCTCACTTGCTCGGTTGCCTTCTAGTCCTCATGATTTGGTTGTTTGCACTCCGAGCTGATGTGATGAATGGAGGAATATTTGAATGGAGGAGTATTAAATGAGGAGGATTTACCTCCTACAGTCCCTCTCCCTTGTCCCATTCGATTTTTCACCTTAGTCTTTGCCAAAATTCCTTGATTTTCTCCTTTAGTCCTGCATTGAATGCATATTAGTCCACAAAGCATAATATCCAACTCTAACTCACCTCATAAACAAAATATAATCAAAAACATGTAATAGGTTATGAGAAAAGTTGGTTTGACTAAGCTAGGAGGTGAATTAAGGACCATATGATTACCCAATGATGAGGCTCATTAGTAGGGGAAAAATCAAATGCCATATGGACAAAACCCTCCACAATGGGGATAAAAATCCTTACCAGTAGGGATGGGTCTCGACAGTTGAGTTTGCTTATCGACCTCAAATGCCTTTCAATACCTAATTGTCATTCTTTGCTACACTGGAATTTCCAGATATGTCTAGACTCACGAATGGCCCCATTCTTCATTCATCATAATGGCCTCCAGTTCCATCCAAGATCTTGAGTACTTGTCTGAAGTTTGAAGGAAAAGCGAAAGAGGACCCACAAGCCCACGTGATGAAATATCACCTTTGGTTCTCCTCGAATTCCTACATCGATGATTCCATTCATCTTCAGCTTTTGCAGCCAAGTGGTACATCGAGCTACCTCAAAATACCTATCATGAGTTTAACACTATTGCCATGGCCTTTCTCACATATTTCCAGTTTCCAGTTCGCTATGAAATTGGTACCCATCTACTAACGTCACTCAAGAAAGAAACTACAACCCACATCTCTGATCACATCCATGAATGGAGGCGTAGGCACTGCCTGATTGAGTTTGAGATAGCTAATCAATTTTTGACCGAATGGTTCACCAAATCATTCGTCAGCAAAATTTCTGAGGACATTTCTATGGGTGGATGCGTCACTGAGGAACAAACCATCACGCATGCCCAATATCTAGACCTTGTCTATTCACAATATAGCACGTTATATGATATGTTTCCTTATGTGCCCATACCATCATCTGATCTAGCGGCATCTAAGTCTCCTGTTACACCTCTTGTTGATGGAGTGATTAGTTCAGTGACTCAGACCCCTATAAAATATTCTTCCAAATAAAATTCAGTCTCCAACACTTCTTCCAATGATTCCTCTTGTAGTTCATCAAGCCTTGGTAAAACCTCATAGGTCCATGCTCTCCAGTCTACCACAGCACACAAATCCTCTAAAGATAAGAAGAAAGGAAAAATCAAGGGTAAAGTCGATGCCCCGAAACAGGGCCCTCCTAAGTCATCTGTTGGTGATCCTTCCCAACAAAAGCCCAAATATCCATGCCTCATCTGTGAGGAGGATCACTATACTAAGGATTGTCCCAGACAATCTGAAGTTAGTCATTTTCTCAAAGGAACTTGAGTTGTCTTGAAAGATCCCTTTCCGTCCCTGCAAACCCAAATGGTAGACCAACCTCAGTTATCCACTTCCTCACGTTCATAAGTATTCATGATGAATACACCAATTAATGTGGCTACCAAGTTAAAAGATTATCAAACTCCTACCCCAACAATAGGGAAAGAGAAAGAAGGTACCCCTTCTTCTTCTACATTGCCTAGTTCTGGTCCTCTCCATATAGAGCGAACTAATCCTGATTCTGCCATTCGACCTCCTTCTTGAGGTGTGCTATGAAAGTCCTCATACAATCCAAACGCTCGATCCACTCAACATTATAACATTGTTGAAGATTTAGATCAAGCACCATCAGCTATGTCTACTCTCGAGGTCCTCCAAAGCTGTCCTTCTCAGCGGAAATCGTACTATCGGCTATCAAGGGTATTGATCCAAATGACTCTGACCTCATTTGTTTTTATCTAGAAAGCCATGTTTTGTGTTTACCTCATCAGATTTCCTTTCTCATTAGGTGATCATAAATGAAAAAACCATTCATAGGACTATCATCGATGAAGGTGCTTCTACCTGCACCATGTCTATCGCTTGTTGGAAGGCAATTGGTTCTCCAACTCTGAACTAGTCCCCTAACACTTTGGAAGCTTTTGACAGACATGATTTGCGACCATTCAGTGTCCTTCCCAACCTTGCCATTACTTTGGAGGGTGAGATAGTACACGTCGAAGTAGAAATCATTGACACTAATCTTAACTACAATATTCTGCTCAAACAAAGTTGGACCCATGCCATGCATGTTGTAGCCTCTTCCCCTTTCCATGTGATTCATTTATCCCTTCAAGGGAAGAAAGTAACAATCGACCAACTGTCCTTATTTTCCTCTTCCTCCTCAGATGGAAATGTTCTTTATGTAAAGCACACTAGTGCTCCTTATGAGAGTGTGGGGGCAGGACCCTTTAAAGATCCTGCCTTGATGGATATTTTTCCACTCCCACCTCCTCATGTTGCCTCTGTCAACATGATCTCAGTCAAGTCTGATCCTTGGATCATTCCTTTACTAGACCCTATTGATACATGGGGCGAGCTTATGCCACTAAGTCCTGTCAAAATTAATTATGTGGAGATTGTTTCGGCTTCACCTTCAGTATCCTTTGATCATCCTATTTAGACAACATCTCTCTATGTGTATTCTCAATCTGTGTGGCTTGGTTCTTCAGAATATCCTAATCCCTTAGCCGAGACTTTTATTTCTAACAAGAGTATCATGGAAGTAATCTCTCTAGAGGAAGTACCTTGGAATGACACTCATCATCGTTCCTTCTTCTTTCCTGGCTCAGTGGTCATATCTATTTGTCTCGAGAAGTTCTCTTCTCAGTGCCCAACCCTACCACTTCAGATGTTGATCATAACTCATGAAGTTTGGTTGCAATGGAACATGGGTAACATTACCCAAACAATTGACATTTATGTCAAGCCTGGTGTCTTTGAAAATGTCCATATCGGGGTAACTTGTTCTCCAGATGAGATCAAGCTCTATACTCATCTGTTCCAAGAGTTCCAGGATGTTTTTGTGTGGTCATATAATAAATACCCGCCATTGACACAAGTATAGTCGTGCACGAGATTCCCACTTACCCTCATGCGAAGCCCATTCGCCAACGGCTTCGTCTAGTGCACCCTAGAAAAGTGGCATCTATCAAGGGTGAAGTTGAAAAACTTTTGAAAGCTGGATTTATTTATCCAATCTCTCTTAGAGATTGGGTGTCGAATATTGTATCGGCGACAAACAAACAAGGCACTATTCGCGTTTGTGTCAATTACTGTGATCTCAATCATGCCTATCCAAAGGATAATTACCCCACTCCTTCATTGACCAGATCATTGATGAATGTGTTAGGAGTGAATTATTCTCCTTTATGGACAATTTTCCTAGTTACAACTAGATCAACGTTACGTCGGCTGATCAAGATAAGATTGCATTTATCTATCCGTGGGGGACCTTTGCATATAAAAAGCTCCCTTTTGGCATTAAGAATATTGGGGCTACATTTCAGAGAGTGATGTCTTATGCGTTCCACGACATTTGAAACATGGTTCAACCTTACTTGGATGATCTCCCCACTCATTCTTGTAAATGCCATGATCATCCTGATCATCTCCAGAAATTTTTTCTTCGCTGCAGACACTACAACATTCAGTTGAATCTAAATAAATGTGTCTTTTGTGCCAAGTCTAGATGACTCCTTGACTTTATTGTTTTGAAAAAAGGCATTCACCTTGATCCTCTTAAATTTGAGGCCATTGTTGATTTACCCCCTCCATCTTCATTACATCAACTGTAGAGTCTGCAGGGAAAAACAAATTTCCTCCATCATTTCGTACTGAACTATGCTGAGCTAGCTTCAGGGTTCACCCGATTTCTCAAGAAACTAACGCCATTTGTTTGGGATGAGGCTACCCAAAAGTCTCTCGATGACCTAAAAGTTGTCCTTATCAACTCTCCATTGTTGCAGCCTTTGAACTATCATCATGATTACATCCTTTATCTAGTTGTAGCCTCTAGTATTTTTGGCTTAAGGGGGCCTGACTGAGGTTTGGAGTTATTTAGCCAAACAAATCCTTGTACTACTGGCCCTTTCAGAAACAGCCCGTAGAGCGTGGACTGAGGTCACAGTATAGCAAGATGTTGGAATGAAGTTTCTGCACCCTTGAGATGTATGGGGGGTTGATTTAGTCCAACTGTGAATACCTTCGTGTAGGTCCCTTTGTGCACTTTCATGACCCGCGAGGCTTTCGCGCCCTATTATACTAGCCTTCGTGCAGCCCTAACTAGGGGCTGACGAGCTTTCACGTGGCTAAAGCACTGATCTATGCTATTTCCCTAAGTTACACCACAAATCTTACTTATATTCTTATAACAATTAGTTATCTTTGCGTAGACAATTACTTTATCATATATTCACTTATTCAACACACTCATCTAAGTTTGCATAATAAATAAATAGTAAACTTGCAATTCATACCCAATATGCTTCAATGCATAAAACAAGAAAATATACACATAAATAATGTAAAACTTCTCTTTATTAATGCTTCAATCAGTTACATATTCAACCTACCCTGCGCACTCAGCTACAGAGCCCTCTCCTACCCTACAACCCAAAGACATGACCTTACACTTTAGACTCAATGCTTCATCACTAGATCTTCTATTTTTTTATTCCTTCAATCTCTCTTTACACTTAGAGCCCCACTCTATTTATACAATCCCATGGTCTGCGAACCATGGGTAGATCTTTCAATTCGACATTACATTACAAAAGTAAGGGTGGACAACCCTATGACTCAATTACAACTTCGCACCCCCTACCCACAAATCGCGGAGTCTTTACATCAAACTTAGTTAAAACTTAGGCTTTAAACCCCAAAAGTTGCCTTGGGGGAATCCCTCACCCAACAAGTCCCCAACACCAACATCATGAATCGCCCTCGAGTCACTCTATTGGTGTAGATATCTTTGTGCGGAGACCTTCGAACTCTGCTTAGACTACTGCAAGGTTGGTAGTGCACTGAGTGACTACCTAATATATCTCCTCGACGCATTCTTCCGAGACCGTGATATCTGAACTACTTCCTTGTATCCTCTCCTACGTCCCCTACATCTGCGCAAGCTTGTCTTCAATTGTTGTTGTGATTACGAAGGCCTCATTGATCCAAGGTTGGACATGCACCTTCAAAACTACTTCTCTATGTTGCGTTGTGTCTACCTGCTCCTTAAGCACTTTGGCCTATTGCATTCGCACGAGCCTCTATGTAAGGGACACCGTATGCGTAGTCCCTTTGATATTATCATATTATTGTCGTAGCCCACGCACCTTTATTTCTAAGAGTTGTATGTTCGGGTCCTCCTACATAGTGGTGAGGACCTCGAACGATTCTTCCAACATTTTGGTGCAGTCCTTCACTACAATGTTGATCTCCTACAACCCCGATGTAATGGCGTTGATGCATTGTTCCCTTACCTCTGTAGGAGTTGAAGGCTATGCCTTCAACCACATCTCTGCTATCTGAAGGTTCATCTCCAACTAAACCTTGACCATATCTTCTCGCGCCTCGCGCACTCCTGCTGCTAACCTTTGGATGCAGGCCTCTGTTGGTGCCTTTGCTAGGATGGCCAACTCAAGGACCATCTAGCAATCTTCCTCAACCACCTGCACCATCTATCGGTTTTGCGCCATCACCTCGTCATGTTGTAGGCTCAGTTGCTGCATGTTGATTCTTTGTTCACTCAACACTTGTAGCACACATCCCTGCCTAGTCCACAGTTCTACAGTCACTCCGTCCTCCAGGACATAGAGCATCTCCCGAGGGAGCACAGACATGTTGATTCCTACCCCTTTCAACGCACTGACTGTAGGCCTGTCAGCCTCATTTTCTGTAAACAGTGCCCCCTCTGGCAGCACTATTGTGTTGGTTACGCAAGCACATAGTATTTCCTCAGCGGTAGTCGTTTCTATTGCGAGATTGGTCGAGAGAGTACTTTCCTAGGGAGTGTGCACCTGCAACTCCTGAATCTGTGCACGTAGGGCCCCCAACACAATCTGATTCTCCTCCGCCAACTACTGGAGGGCCTCCACAATCACCTCACACACCGTCCCCCCTATATCATGTAGATCTCCCTCATTGAGCGTGATCAGGTCGAAAGAAGTCTTATACTCTTTTGACTTCTTTAACTGTTTCATCATTGCTTGTAGGTCCGTGCCACCCTCCTCTATCTGTGTCTCCATTTCTTATTCCTGCTCAAGCAAAGGTGACTTCCGGCCCTCGCACTCCTTCTCTACTACCTTATGTGCTTCTGTTGTAGCGTTCACAGCATCTTGCACCTCTTGTGCCTATGCTGCTGCTACCTATTTTCTTCTCTTCTCTGCCAACTGTTCCATGCACAGTTTTGTCTCCTCCTTCTTCTGTTTTGAATCTGACATTTCTAGTTCCGTCGCGGAGATGGCTGGAGCACACCATTTTGGTAGCCATGCCTCAAGTATGTCGAAGATAACATCATCCATGGCCAGGTGCAGGAGCTGATTCCACTTCTTCGCAGGGTCCTTGCGTGCCCTGATGTAGACATGGTGGAAGTCCACCTTGAACTTTGTGAAGCTTTGTAGGCTGCTGTAGATAGTGGACGATAACCGTGTCTTTTGTTTAATCCCAATTCTAATGTTCATCTCCACCATCACCCATAATACCTTACTATCTTAGATCCAGTGCACATCTTCAGTGGCCCACAACGAAGCATACTTTGCAGCCTTCGGGAGATCCCTCGCAATTGTGGGGAACTGGCTATCTTTAGGAAATTCCCTAGCCACCAGCACTATGGATAGTAGAAGCCATGCATAGTGCAAGGTTTTCCCCTGTTCTTGTGCCTCGCGGCAATTCTCCAGGAACTCCTTGCAAAGGAATTTGGACCAGTTAAACTAGACCCCCTCTACACACTGCTTGGCAAGTGCAACCACCGATGTGGGCACCTCATCTGCGTGGCACTTTTGCATGGCCTAACCCACCAGTATCTGAGTCACAACTCTAACTACCTTGTTGTTGATATTGGAGATCGCATAGCTCCTCTTTTTCTTCTCCATATTATATTTCTTTTTCATGGCCTCCGCGATGGCCAAATCACTGCTTTTACCCTCTGAAATGTCTGTTGGGTCTTCCCCTTTACAAGGGAGTCTAGTAATTCTATGGATTATGTGGTCCGTGATGGGGATGGGCTCCTGCAGCCATAAACACCCATCATGCACGAGGCAGAGCAGCTACCTGATGAAAAAGATAGTCACTGGGGCACGATGGTAATGCGGCACCCAAAGCAAGTTCAACAACCCTGCCTTTTTGACTCCGTGTAACCACTTATGCGGCTCCAACTCTATGACTCCCACCCCAGTGTTTTTCTTCTGCTTCATGAGCTGCGCAGTTGCCAAGTGAGGGAATTTCTCGTGGTTGGAAAGATCCCAATCTTTGAACTTCAAACTCAGCACCCATCCCAGGTGTGCTCCTTCAAAAATGATATCGTTGGGTAACAATGGAGTCTGTAGAGAGCTCTTGCTCTCATCTAGGTCCTTGGGCTCCTTTGCCTTACCCTTCTGTGGAGGAACATACGCATGCAGTCTGATCAGAGGGCCCACACCCTCGGTTTCTACCTCCATGTCTTCATCCTTGTACTCTTCTATCAAGATGTCCTCAAGGTCTTCCTCCTCCTCATCAGTTTCCAAATTAACCACTTTCCCTTTTTCTTCCATAGTCAATTTAGTTCTTAGTGGGTTTCGAGGGGACATGCACACCAGAATCATACACTACTTATCCTTCTTAGACCTCAGCGTGTGTGGTGATTTAGGGATTTCCGCAACTATTGTAGCGCTCTCAGGGGCATCCTCTACTATCATGGCCTATGCAGCCTCTTTGGCAATCATTTCTCTGATTTCCCTGGCTTCTTCAGATGCTACCATTCTGTTTGTCCATAAATCTCTCAACTGCACAATCAGGTGCTCAAACAATGCTCTCCATAGTTTAGACAGGTCTCAGTTCAGAATACTCTGGGCGCACAAAAACTCCAGTCTGAAATTACCAAGTGTTGTTTGCTAGGCAGCCCTTTGAAATTTATAGCACCTTTTAAATTCAAATTCGACCGTTCCCACCAAATCTGATCCATTAATGCTCCCTTGGCGGTAGATTTTCCCAAATCTTACCCATGAAGCTCACCTTAAATGCCTGTTTCCCACTCCATTTGGTCTCAAACCAAGCATCACATAATGAATAGTGACTATAATGGTCACTTTCCAGCCAACCTGTGCTACCCTTGCACTGTCGCGAACCCCGTGACACTTCGCTCTTGCGCATAGGCCTAACATCGCACAGGTCTCAAGCATAGTAGTTTATAGTCCCGCACCTTCTTTAAACTACCTGGAGCACTAAGACTATGCTTCCCATGGCTATTTAGGTGGTCATGCCACCTGTATACGGCTTCAACCGATCATCAATCATTTTCCCTGGAAAAATCCGCCTTTTAACTTTACCTTCTATGTCGTGCACTTAACCATCTGCATCGCGCCACCATCGGTGATCCCTCTAGTAATCTACGATCCAATCCAAGGCATCAAGTTGATCAACTCTCGGTGGTAGTCCCCAAATTTGTCAACGTAATCATGTGCATCCTATTTTCTTACCACAATTTTCTTATCGAGAAAATCCTTCTTTATTCCTTCCTCAAGCTTCTTAACTTCTACTTCCATCAAAGCACTTGTCTCCCTTAACTTATCTCTTTCATTCATGATTTCTTGGAGCCTAAGATTACCCTGTTGGATCTCTTCATCAAGTCCCAAGCGTTCTTATTTGTTCAGTTGTGTGATCCCTTCTTCCAAGGCTCTGTGAACCATCATATCCACAGGCAGTGCTATGCGCAGACTAGACATAATATACTCCATCAGTATTATAGAATTTGCTCCATAGGCCAGCCGAGAAGGTGACTATCCCATTATTTTTTTTTCATGTTGTCCTATAAGCCCAAAAAACTACTGGTACGCATAGGTCCCAATCACTTCGCTGCGCGTTATATACCCTATTCAGTGCTTTGTACACTTCATTAAATACTTCTGCGTGGGTAACCTTCTGCACACTTATTCTTTCCACACTCTGTTGTTCCTGTTAGTGCTTGGAATTCACCTAGGCTGAGATAGACAAACTCTTAAGGCTACATCAAACCATTTCACCTCGTAGCTAGCCCTACGAGGTATGAGAAGGCTCTCTCGGGTCAAAACTCGATGGATTTTGTCAATAGGATGAGTTGACCAATTAGGAACAAAGATTTTAGGCTAGTAAACTGATAAGAGGGTTGATTTAAAGTTTTTGGTTTTTTGGTGGCAATTGGAGAGAGTGCAATTCAGGGTGCAGGGATTGAGCACAGTTTTTGCAGGGGGGTCTTTGGGGCAAGGTAGGAGTGAGCGCTGATGCCTTAATCTGAGATGGATGATCAGGGATGATAGAGAAGGAGCTAGAGAGGGCAAACAACCATTTGAGTCCTCTCTAGACAGTAGAAAACATA
>APFE031202658.1:2203-68858 GCA_000404065.3 Pinus taeda | reverse complement strand
TCAATTTCATTGTAGTATGACCTCATCCAGCAAAGCCAAAAAGGGGAAAAATGACTAGCTCCTCCATTCAGTGTTATGGCATGCCTAGCGGGATGCAAAATTGACACTGATGAGACACCTAACCATGCATATGCAAAGAGCAATTGATCACTGATGGAGGGCTTAAGACCGACACTAACAGTTCCAACTTGAGGGACCATTTACGCAATTGCCTCCCCAGCACATGCTTATTGACCATGTTCCCTAACGCAATGTCCATGTGCATCCACATAAGTTGTTTACCATATGCATGTACCCACCTAGATAGATGTGCGCACAGACCATTCCCTACATTGTATTTATCTATTAGTCACATCTTAGGCTTCCAAAAATGCATGCACATCATTCTCATGCATTAGTGCCAGTCCTCAAAGCTTCCTTGGTGTGTACCCCACCACCTCGTGGGCATAGCACATAGTACTCACTTCAAAGCCTTGAAACGTTGCTTTTCCAGCACCTCCCTTTCAAATATGTCCAAGAAAGCATCTACCACACCTAATCCATCATAAGTAGGAAAATCTCTCACTTCTATCGATATGTAGTGCAGCGATCTTGTCATCATGTTACATTTCAGTGTGGTTACCTCGTGTAATCAGTTCTGCCATTGCTCTATCTCTTCATATGAATCTGATGTACAAAAGCTTTTGTGTTCCCATGAGATTCGTCCATCCATGATGGAATTTACCTAGTCTTGCTCTCATGTGATTATCTTGTAGATGCAATCCAAATCGTCATCGCTTTCATAGTCGTGTACCGGCTCTGTGTAGCATGATCCTTCCACCGAGTCCAAAGGTACGGCTATGCACAGAGACTTTTTCTCAAAAATCATCTTGTACTCCTTTAGATTAATCACCCTATTCATGTCAGTGGCCCAATCAATTCCTAGGAGTGCGAGGTAGGGATTGCTATCATCAATAATCTCTATCACTTCAAATTCTACTAGCGCGCTTACCCCTTCAATATCCACGATGATTCCCTACAATCTCCCCATAGGTATTATCTTTTGCTAGTTCACCATTCGTAGCTAGATAGGATACCATTGTAGCGTAGGCCTTCCCATGTGCTCCCATGTCTACTTCGGCAGAATGTTCACATCCGATCCTAAATCCATAATTACCTGGTCCATCTCATATTCTCCAATCTGTGCAATCAACCTCATTTCTCTTCCCGTCCTTGCCGCATGCTTTCCAATCTTCTGAACTATGCATGCCTCTCCTAGCGCAGTCCTAGCACATTTGTTAATTAGTTCCTACAATCCCTTTACAGCCTTACTATCATGCAGTAGCTTCATGAATGTTTCAGGGAATTTCGTAAGCATAGATGGGTCCATTTCTGGCTCCGATCTATCCTTGCTTCCTAAAGTAGAGGCATCAATGAAGCTCTTCTTAGCTTCCATGAAGGTTTCCTTAGCATGCTCCAAATCAAGCTCTACTTCTTTCATTGGAGCCTTACGAACCCAAGTACTATCTTCGGGTTGTTTGCCTTTATCATCTACCATCATAATTCCACTTCGGAGCACAATGTTCACATTTGGATCTTCCTCGTGTGGCTCAAACCTCATCATCTGTAGGTTCTAAGTTAGGGGAGGTTGTAGCGCTCCCTTGTCACTCAGCCTAGCTATCAGCGTAGGACAATCCTCTGTCTCATGATCAAACAAGGTACAATACAGACATGATGGATGCGTTGGACTCATACAATAAAAGGCATAATGTCCTAGCCCTTTGGAATTGTAACATATCAACTGTTCACGACCTCTTCCAAGTGCTACTCCACCTCAGCCTTGTCCGCGCCCCTGAAATTTGGTTCGTGCCACTCCTGTGTTCTGGTCAAGGGGCCGCGTTTCATACTATACCCTATAGGTGAGAGTTTTATCCATCATCAACTCATAGCTTCTACAAGTGAACTAATCATGTCCAACCGATCTACAAAAATTACAGAACAACTGTTGTGAATTTTGTGTGTAATTCTATAACAAATGGTAGTTTTTCATAGCATGCTTTCCTCCTATTTGAAAAATCACACACCACAAAGAATGCACCGCGCTAGGTCCTGCTTGTGCCTCTGGCCTTAATGGCATCAGTCCTCCTCCCATGAGGTGATTCGTGAACACCGGTCAGTGGTCCTTATCATGAACCTGACCCTTACATTTAACACATCATACCACTTCACGCACTTCTGGTCGAGCTATCTTGTCCTGTTTCAGACTCTGCATCTCAAGGCATAAGTTTTTCAACTGCGCATGGTTCTGCTGAACTCCCAAGTTGGGATCTTGTATCAGGGTCTCATGCAGCCTCATCATGATCTCCAAGGCCTCTACCTGAGTCATTAACCTTTGTTATGATAGTACGTTCCTTAAATGCGGTGTTAGCGATGCTATAAACCACTCGCAGCGATGTCCATCCGTCAAAGTCATATTAGCATCGCGAATTGTGCACTTAAGTCTCTAATCCAACTCTCAAGGAGTCTCGCTGGGTAGCATTGTGATCTCTTTGAATACAATGATTGACTATGCCTCTGACTTCGGCCGACTAAATTCTATGTTCAACGCAATTTGGATATATGTGATCCCCGCATTCAGATTGTCATTAGAATGCTTAATATACCAGGTCAGTGCGTGATCCTGCAGAGCTCTAACCAGCATTGCTTTCTTTATATTATCATCTCTCACTCCCTGCGCTTCCCATACGGCTCTTATCACAAACCAAAACTGGTCTGGATCTTCATTTCCCACTCCCTTGAACATAGTGAACTTTATCGCATTTGCCATATTGACTCGCAGTGGTGGCAGAGGTGGTACAGGCAAAGATGGAGGTGAAGGCGGTGAAGCTAGTGGTGGTGTGGTGGGGGTGGTATGCATGGAATCCTCTGCCTTATCAAATTCATCAGACTTCACGGTAAGACCTCCACGAGCTCTTCCTTGTCCCCTCGCGGAGGTGAAATCAAAGGGTTATTCTCTGGTCCCTTACTTCCTTCGTTTCTGTAGGGTTTTCCACTTCGCATGGCTCTAGACATCAAAGTAATCACATAATCCTATGTTCACACAATAACGTTTAAATCTAAGTATTCAAATACTTTACGTACTTACCTCGCGGTCCTTTGAGAAAGTGTCACTTAGCCTCATTATAGGTAACTGAAGTATCTACCGTGAACTCAGTAATGAATCCTCCTATAATCCGACTGAGCCAATGATCAACAATGCGCGCAATCTTATCCTCCGATGCTTCCAATATGTGCACCAACTCTGGGGTCCACACAATAGGATTGTCGAGCTTCCACCTTCTTTGGCTATCTGCTAGCTTCACGATCCACTCATACAACTCAGTAGGGAAAGATGCGAAGAAAATTTCATGGATATCTATGCACAGGTAGTAGTCTAACCACTCTTCCTTTGATAGTCGCGGATTCTTGTTCTCCTGCACCGAGAACTCGTGAATTCTCCTGTCCAACCAACCTTCAATTTCTTTCTTAGTTGGATTCCAATGACACGACATCAGACATCTCTATGCAAATTTCGGTCCCGGCAATGGAACCATTTGTTGACTTGACGGGGCCTAACCCAAGTTTAGATTTATTTAGCTAAACAAAACCCTGTACTACTGGCCCTTTTGGCAATAGCCCACGGAGTGCAGACTAAGGTCTCACCTGAAGTAGTATGGAGGGAATGCTGGAACCAAAATTCTACACCCTTGAGATGTTTGACGGGTCGATTTAGGCCAACTATGAATACCTTCGCGCAGGTCCCTTCGCGCACTTTCCTAACCTGCGAGGCCTCTGTGCCTTATTATACTTGCCTTTGCACAACCCTAACAAGGGGCTGAGGAGCTTTCACACTGCTAAAGAAGTGATCTACGTTATTTCCCCAAGTTACATCGTGGATCTTACTTATCCTCTTATAATAGTTAGTTTTCTTTGCGTAAATAGTTACTTTATCTTATATTCACTTATTCAACACATTCATCTAAGTTTGTGCAATAGATAAACAGTAAACTTGCAATTCATACCCAATATACTTCAATGCATAAAACAGGAAAAGGTACACAGAAATAATGTAAAACTTCTCTTTATTAATGCTTCAATCAGTTACAGACTCAACTTGCCCTACACACTTAGTTGCAGGTGTCTGCACACTCAGCTGTGGACAACTAGGCCTCTACGCACTCAACTGTAGAGCCTTCTCCTACTCTACGACCCAAAGACACGACTTTACACTTTAGACTCAATTCTTCATCACTAGATCTTATATTTTTTTATTCCTTCAATCTCTCTTTACACTTAGAGCCTTGCTCTATTTATACAATCCCATGGTCCGCGAACCATGGGTAGATATTTCAAGTCGACATTACATTACAAAAGTAAGGGCAGATAACCCTATGAATCAATTACAACTTTGCGCTCTGCGCCCACAAATCACAGAGTCTTTACATCGGACTTAGTCAAAACTTGGGCTTTAAGCCCCAAAACTTGCCTTGGGGGGATCCCGCACCCAACAAGTACCATTGCTATGGTGCTAGTATAGGACAATTATGAAGGCAATGAACATGTTATTTACTCCCTCATTTGCAACCTCCTCGACACCAACACGCATTATGCTCATGTCAAGAAGTTAGCTTTGGCTATCGTATAGGTTGTTCAACATTTTCGGCATTACATTCTCCTCTACACAACTGCTATGATTTCCAAATGCAACCCCATGACCTACATCCTGACTCGTCAGTTACTGGGGGGCAAATATTCAAAGTGGATTTTCATCCTCCAAGAATTCGATTTGGTGTTCACTACTGTCAAATCTAAGAAATCATTGATCTTTGCTGAGTTGATTTTCTCCCTTCCCTCTGCTTCTCTTCTTGCTGATGCTGATGAGAAACTCCCGAACAAGACTCTTTTCCTGATTAGCACTCTCAACCCCTGGTACGGTGATATCATCATGTATCTCTAGACATCCACCTTCTGGTCTACGTTGACCAACGGCCGACGCATTTGGCATCAATCCCAACCTTATCATATCATTGGAGATACTTTATACCGTGTCAATGTTGATTCAATTCTTCGTCATTGTCTCACTCTCAAGGAGGCTGATAGAGTCTTGAATGAGTGCCATTCTAGCACCTGTGGTGGTCATCTTTCTGGATATGCTACTGCTCAAAAAATCCTTCATGTTGGTTATTTCTGGTCCCCATCTTCAAAGATTGCATCCTTGTTGTTCGCAAATGCCATGAGTTCCAAATTTATCAGCGTAAAATGTGCGCCCCACCCGCTCACCTACACCTTGTTATTACCGTTGGTCCTTTTGCCAAATGGGGCTTCGACTATATGACATGTAACCCTCATTCGACTGGGGGGCATGGCTATATTATCATTGATGTGGAGTATTTCACCAAATGGGTCGAAGAAATGCCTACATGTTCTGCGGACGGTAAAACAGTTGCTCAACTTCTATTCAATCACATTATTTCCAGGTTTGGAGTGCCTCAACCCATTGTCATCGACCATGGCTCCCATTTTCGAGATCACATGATGGCTGAGATGACTCCTATGTTGGGTTTGTGCAATGATGGCTCAACCCTATATTACCCTCATGACAATGGCCAAGTTGAAGCTCTGAACAAATTCTTGGTTATGATGCTTCAGCGCACCATTGGGATGCACAAGTCAAATTGGCATCTCATGTTATTTTCATCTCTATGGACTTACTGAACCTTGACCAAGGACTAGATTTACACCATTCCATCTAATCTACGATCTAGAAGCAACTTTACCAATTGAGTGAGAAATTCCCTCACTTAAGCTAGTTGTCGAACTTCTCCCCAAGACCTCACCTCAGGAAGAGTGTCTCTTGTATTTAGAATGACTGGATGAGACTCGTCGTCTTGCTGCTTTGGTCATCGAAGTGCAGAAAAAGCGGGTCAAGTCCCATTTTGATCAGTCTGTCTCCCCTCGAGATTTTTCTGAGGGAGATTTGGTTCTTTTGTATGATCAAGATAATGATAAGATGGGGGCTGGTAAGTTCGAACCCAAGTGGCATGGGCCCTACATTGTTAAACATGTGTTACAGAAAGCAACCTATGAGCTAATTAATTATTAGGGAAATCCCTTAGACAAGCCTCGTAATGGGCTTTATCTCAAAAAGTACTATGCCTAGGTCATCTTGCATGGCTACTTTTGTACAATAGTATGTTATTGATTTTTGTGCAGTGTGGTTTGGTGTGTTGTTTTGCAAGAAACTTTCTTGCTTATTATGCTTTTACCTGCTTTGCAGATGTCTATGTCTCCTCACATCGATTTCGCTGATTGTGCTTGCTGTAGTACCTAGAATCTATCATCCACAGGATGGGCCATTTATGACCCCCATGGTGATTTTATTGATCTTCAAGGTATTTTTTTAGGTAGAACAACTAATAACATTGTTGAGTATAGTGCAATTATCGAATTGTTGTCAGACGATATTGCTCTTGACATCCAGGAATTGGTTGTCAACCTTGATTCATAACTTGTTGTTCTTCAACTCAATGGGAAATATTCAATCAGAAACTCTCAGATATTGAGAATGTATTTGTGTATTCATCTATTAGAGAGAAATTTTGATTACATTACATATCATCATATTCCTAGGCATATGAATACATTGACAGATGCATTATCTAATTCTGTGTTGAATAGAGAATTGCAAAACATGTGAATAACAAAAACAAAACATTTGTACTATAATAAGCAAGGAAAAATAATATATTATTATAATATGGGAAAAAAAAAAAAAAATATATATTATATATATATATATATATATATATTATATATATATATATATATATATATATAATAAACTATGATATAATATGTCGATAATTTTCATACATCAAAACCCCAAAAGATAATATATGTGTCAAATACATTCGTGGCTCATGTTATATTCATATACCAATAGGAGTCATAATTTTTGAATGGCTAAGGTCAAATCTATAATATGTACATACCTTTGCTTTCTGCAAATGTTTTCCATATTCAAATTATCAAATAAATTAAAAAATGTAAAGAGGGTATGTCCTAAAAGAAAAATCAAAGGACAAAAAGAATGAAAAAGGTCAAAAAAGATGAAAAATGAACCCCAAGAAAAAAGAAGAAAGGCCATGAAAGTGTGCAAGTAAAAATGCCACTAACATTTACTTTGATGCAAAATAAAAAGATTGTGTGTAGCTTGTTACCTTTGCCACAATCCATGGATGGTCAAACAATTTAAACTTGGCTATTTCATGCTTTCAATTTCATGTTTATAGATAGAGAATAAAATTTGACCAAACTATTTAATCTTGGCATATAAGTAGATAGGTAGAGAAAATAAAAGGAGCTCAACCGTTTAATTTGAGCCCTTGGATGTAATAAGGTTAGACTTGGATAGATTACTTTTGTAAAAGAAAAGAAAAAGGTTTTGATAAGGGTTTGCCAGCTTAAGTGCACCCTAATAAAGAGTAGAAAAAATGGTAGGATGAGTAGATGGGTAAATAGTTGCATGGTTGCAGAATTGTGATGATTGATTAGTTAAAGTCATATCATTTATATTCATCATCAAATTTCTAAAGTATGGATGATAATTGAGCATTTACACAAAGTCAAGTGATTAATTTCCCCATGAAATTCACCCTTAATTTTACTAATTTCCCTTAAGTAAAGTCTAAAGTACCTAAAACCTCAAGTTAAATGGGTTCAGAGCATTTCTCTGACTTCTGGAGGGACCGGACCCTCGGACCAATAATTGATAGGTTCTAAGTACTATAGTTCCCTCATAAACATTCACCCCCTTCATAATTCACTCATTTCCCCTAAAAAATCCCTTTTCCTAAGGTAAAAGCACCATTTTCCTAGGGAAGGTAATCACCCCCAAGCAAACCCCTTTTCCACAAAAACCCACAAATGTGCATTTAGCCTAAGTTATAATGTTTTATGTGAAAAGTAAATAAAATTCCACACACATTATACTTAGCACACTTCGTTTTTCCACCTTCATTTCATACTAACTTCTAACTTTAATTATTAAATCCCAAAAAATACCCCTTTCCCGTATATTTTATTAAAAACCCCTATGTTAATATCCTGCCCCAAAGTTTGAAACATAAACTCTATTAGTGAATAATTAAGGGATTAATTAATTCAATTAGTGACTAATTAATAACCATGACCCACTACCAAATAAAAGAAATTAATTAATCAATTAGTGGTTAATTAATAATCAACCTCGCTAATGAAATCACTCCCGACATCATTAAACCTCCATAATCCTTCATTAATTAAATCCCACCACAATAAAACCCCTTCGGGCCCCTCCATTAAGCTTCATATCAAATCATCACCCCGATCACCGTACGATCTAGTCCCTTTTGATCTAACGGTCGATGCTCATATCGGACGACCTCTGAAGGCCGACCTTTACCCGCTCGATATGGGTGGTTTCACTATTCACCCCACTGCTACTTGGCGCCCGATGAATGGCATTGGGTGGCCTCCCCCCAAAACCACTATAGCCCAAAAGTAGTGCGATACAATCCCGCTTGCCGCCTCCCGCTAAACGACAAAGCGTCGCATCCCCCGCTCAACACCAAGTGTCAATTTCTAAGTGTACCTGCCAAAATAGTTAACTTTATGAATAAAACTAAAAAGCTCATTGTTTTTTGTTTTATCGTGAAAAACATTGCTTAGACATCCATGCAAGCACCAGAGTATATGAAACCATCAACCCACGTTCAACTGCCAACCTGTTGAAGCTGCCGAAACTCCAGACCACCTTTCAGTCACTTGCACTTCCTGCAAACAGTGCACAGTCGCCATTACTCTGTTCAAAGTCGAAACCAAGTATTTACCAAAATTCACTGAGAAACCCTATTTTATTCCAAAACCTAGACTAAATTGCTTCCAATTACTAAGTAATTCAGTGAAATAGTTGCCCAGTGACTCCAAAATACTCTGAATTAAACTAGTTTTCTCCAATATCACTAAAAACCCTTCGCCCTTGTCCTTGAATCCACAAGAACCAAGGATAGCAGCCCCAATTGCATTGAATGTCCTGCCCATTTCTACTCCTCATGGAGATTTAGACCATCTCCCATTGGCAAATAAAGATTTTTAGATTAAAGGTACCTCTGTCCAAGAATCCCCTTTGAAACTATGCTGCAGGTACAAAGACCAGTACCTGAACCATTCAGACTATATAGGGCTTTGGGAATCAGGTTTACCCAAGCACCAATTCCCCAGAGTTCATATCTTCCCAAAGATTATCCATTACTGCCATAGGAGCTACAATCCCAGCCAAAGGGTAGTGATGACCCCTGATCATTCTATATTATTTACCATCACTGTTGAGTCTATAAATGAAATGTTGCAATTACAACCAAGCCAAAGCTTGACCCCTCTTTCTGTTGGAGATTTGCTGAACAGATACCCTACACTCACCTCAATCAAACTTGCTCGATTATACTATACCTTCATCAGGGAAGAACAATACATTCCAAATGACCCTCCCCCTTATATGTGGACTATATTCTCTGATCTTGGCCAAGACATCATAGAAATGATATCCAGTGTGTTAGGCTAGACTACAAGTGAATTTGTTGATGAAATTATTATAGCCTTTATATCCATCTACTTTCCTGGATAGCTCCAAGCCATCATGTTTGACTATGCTAAGTTCATTGCTGATAAGATGCATGATCAATTTATGAGGATGGATAATGAAAGAGTGTTCAAATATTCTTCAGTTTTATATCATGTTTTCCATTATTATCAAGCTAACAAATTCCCAATTGCACTCTAGAATCTTGATACCAGAGGTAACCCTAGATCAATGGTCTTTTGGACTTCATTAATCCACCTACATTAATCTCAATATTCTTATACTGATTTCATAGATCTCTTTGTACACCCAATGGCAACTATATTATTAGGAAGCCCTCCCCCCAGAATCAGTGCAGATATCAGGAGGGTCCTACAGTTGTCCAAACAATATAGAGTGGGGGACTGGTACTTGTACCAAAACCATACTGAAATTGGAATATATGGATGTGAGTTGGCTCCCTACAAACTGCCCAGATACCTCCCTATGAGATTGTTTGCTATGGAGTACTCTCCTGGACAACCCCCAGCCGTCATGTTTGACGATGCTAAGTTCATTGTTGATAATATGCATGATCAATTTATGAGGATGGATAATGAAAGAGTGTTCAAATATTCTTCAGCTTTTTATCATCTTTTCCTATATTATCAAGCTGACACATTCCCAATCACACTCTAGAAGCTTGATACCATAGGTAACCCTAGATCAGTGGTTTTCTAGACTTCATTAATCCACCTACATGACTCTCAATATTCTTGTTACACAGTAATTTTTCACCATCCCTATTACCCCTTCTCCCGCACATTGGAGAACTTATTCCGGGACCTGTGAGAAGTGACATAACCTGAAAACACTTGCATTGTATCCCCTTGAGTATGTACTTCGTATGCCCTGAAGACACCTTCTGCAAAATACCCATAAAAATAGCCCTTTTTCCATTGGCACGGTTCCACTATGTATCACTCGCGCCAATGGGGGAAATCCTCCAAAGAGGGTGCGCCAACTGGTGCTCTGTCTCAAAGTTGCACTCGCGCCAGCCCAGTTGGGTAAAGTTTTTAACAAACCAACTCACAAAGGTTCTTCCTAACCCACTCATGAACTGAATCTATATTGAGTTGGGTCAGTTTGGCTTTGAATCTCCATAAAAGGGAAGTAGTTCTCCACCTCTCATGGAAGCTTCTTAGTGATAAAGCCAATTCCATGAATCTTGTGAATGATCCTAACTCCTTCCCCTCTATCTATAAAAGCTTGTCCTTTTTCCTTTGACAAGTTAGTCTCCAAGTTCCAAACTCTAAGTCCCAAAGTCTGAGAACTGCTAAGCTCATGCTACAAGAAGCCTTCTTCATTCCCATAAGGTTAAATCTAAAGTGAGGAGATTCTTGTCCAAGTAACCAAGGAGAGAGAGGCTTGTTCCCCATTCCCAACAAGCTTTGCAAGGCATGTGCTACTGATCACCTAGCCAAAGGAGGATTTGACATCAGAACTATGGTTGTATTCTTCTTTGTTTATCAATAATAATAGACAACTATCATTATGGTTCCACTCTTATTGTCTTTGTAATGATGATTGAGTTATATCCTTTCTAACTGATATATAGTTGCATCTATTGGATTTTATACTTGTATTTGTGTCATTCTTTGCATGTGCAAGTGTTTGTTCACAAGGATCGTGGGGATTGTGACCGGCCGGAGTGAAGGAACGAGAGCGTCGACTCTTCTACAAGTACTAGCGTTGGATTCTAGGTAGGCCCTCATCATCGGTCTTTGATTTGCCATTAGGAACCTGTGTGTTAGCATTGTTTGATTATTGCTAGACCCCATTTGGGCTAGTAGGGATCGCCTCTGTCCGCAGAGGGGATTTACCTCCACAACAATTTGGCGACTCCACCGGGGAGTTGGCTTTTTGTCTTGTTGCTTGTTTTGTCTTGTTGATTGATTTGTAAACTTTAGACGGAGCCTGAAGTACAGCTAGATAGCCTTCGAAACGCTATTGCTCCGCATTAGCAAAGTAGATCAATGCCACTTCAGTCCATGTCCGGTTTGGTTTACAAACTGAACGACTTGGAACTTGCCTTGTTTCTTGGTTGTTTCTTGGTTTCTCCTGCTTGATTAGCTTTCTAGGTTGAGTCCCTGTGTTGCTTCTTGCCCCTTGGTGTACCTGGGTACTACTGACTTAGCTTTGGCTCGTTTGTTTTTATTTTTCCATAGCAAACTCGATTGGTGTTTTTTTATAGCATTACAGTCGCGCTAGTTGGTGCTAGTTACACATTGAAAACCCGCGCCAATTCCTGAAAGGCGCTAGTTGCAGCCTGACAGTTGCGCTAGGCCTGGGAACTTTTGAAGTTTTCTTGGCTGTGAGCCCTCTAAGCTTGGTTTTTGTTCTAGGTACTTGAGTGTGTTGGAGTGTGATTTTAGTGGCTTTGATCGTTACCTTTTGGGTGTTTTCTTTTTTCCATCAATTTCACATTTCTAGCCCTAGGGCATCTAATGGCCTTGTGTGTCGAGCCTTCCTCAGGGGTTTTGATCTTCTAGTGGTCCAGTCGATTCTGTGATTACTCCCTTGCACTTGTTTGGTGGTTGTAAATCATTTTGTTGCATTATTTGGGTGACTTGCTTTGTCTTCACTTGAATTCTGCTTTCGCTTTGAGCCTAGATTACACGGCTCATTGGTGTATTTGGGATCTTTTTTGTTCTTTGGAAGTTTGGTTTGTGATTTAGGGAACTGAATGTGTTTGTATTGAATAAAATTTGTTTGTTATCATTTCTCAAAGTTGTTTAGTGCATTTTTCCATCAACAAAAAGAAAAAATCTCTTTTGCTTTGTACTAGTTAATGAAAATTAGAGCTTTTCATTTTGATTAGTGATTAGTGATCTTAAAGAAAAGTTTGTTAATTTCCATTAGCTAGATTAGGGAATTTCTTTGTTGTTTTGTGATCACTTCGTTTGCGTGAAAGCTCTTAAGCCCTCTCGTAACTAGCATTCATCGAATGAAATGACATATTTTGGCATATAGTTTGCATTTAGGGAATTTTGAGAGATTACATACGGTAATGCCTGAAAAATAAAACCTAATACAAAATCAACTTTAAAATAAACCGAATGAATCTAACAACGCATTGGAACATCACGCTCACTTTGTAGAGGTCTAGGCTAGAGACGTGCTCCGGCGTCGTTAAACCTAGTCACTTTTGTTTCCACTCAAGGTTGGGTGATTCCTCCTTTTGTGACTCAATTGTGGTCTAGTACGGACTTGTGCTCCCACGTACCGTTGAGTATATGGGGAGACCCCACTAGGTTATCATCCTTTATCCACAGGAAGCCGTGTCTGCTGCCTTACGACCCGTAATGCACCGAACAAAACATTCGATAAGATTGACTGTCGTACAGAAAGTCCTTGGTTTTCATACGATTGCCAAGGTGTATATGCAGTTTTACGGATTGTCTGGTAAACCTTTTGCCTAGTTCTTCAGAGTAGTCACTTTTTGTTCCTTTTTGGACTCCCTAAAAGAAAAGGCTCACCTAAGCATTTGTCACTTCGGGCTCACTAAACATTCGAAGGCGACTAGAGTCATCTTTTTGTCCTTTTCTCAAATCTTTAAAGATGAAAAGGTCAAGTTATGTTCTTGTGTCTTAAAATTTATTCGGCCATGATCACACTTGCCCTATTAGATCTTGTTTGCGTTAGTTTGAGTAGGCTCTTTTCTTGTTAGTTTGTCTAGGATTTAGAATCGAATCATCCTGGTGGAACCATCGATCCCATCTCCCATCCCTAGTGACCAAGGGTCTCCTTCTTCTGCTTCTCCTGAGACACCGGTTTGTGGTGACACTTTTCCTGTTATTCCAAGTGTCCAACCATTGAACTCTCACGCTCCAGAAGATGATCTTCACAATCTATTTTGGAACCCTATTTGGGAGCCTTACAAAGAGGATTTTCCTGTTACTCCTACTGGTGTTTTGGTCCCAATATCTTCCTCTGACATGGATGACACATCTCCTATAGCGAGTGAGACACCTATTTTGTCAAGTATCGAAACTCCTATCCCGACCACATCCTCGGTCATAACCCCACCCTTCACTGTCACCCCTCTCGGTGTCACAGTACCCTTACGCTATAAGGCTTTGAGGGATGTTATGGGTTCTAGGAACTCCTCTTCAGGTACCATGTGGGATCACAACATCACTCCCACTATGTGATCTTTTATTTCACAAGTTCACAATATAGTTGTCACTTCAGTCCCAACTATTCCGAATATTTGTGTGGCGTCTTCAACACTAGTTGTTAGTGTCGTTACGACATCTTCAATTGTAAATACTGTTGCTTATCTGTCCCATGGTCCAGTAAATAGTGGCCAGTCGGCACATACACCCAGAGATGTCCATCCTGCACTTAGTGCCCCACCTTCTTCTAGTTCCATTCCAGCAGTTGAGGCATATAATCAGTATTTGCATGTTGTCCAGAATCCGGGCACGCAAGGCCCAAATCATTATTATGACCCCATAGGGCATCATTTGTATATGTCCTTGCCAGCTCAGCCTGCGGTTGAGGTCTCAGTCCCGTTAAGCATCACTTGAGGTACCACTGGTTATGGTGGTGGCCAAGCTCCCCGTCCAGATCAAGGACCGTCTTATCAAGGATAGCCTTACCAAGGACCATTGTATCAAGGTCATTCGTCTTACACGCAGCCTTCTTATGGGCAGCAGTATTATGGGCAACCCTATCTAGGGCAGCCTGGAGGCCCATAAGGACAACCCTTCCAGGGACAAACTTCGGCCTATGGTGGTCCATCATTCACTTATCTTAGGCAACCCTCTGGAAATCCAAGACAACCTTATATCCAACAAGGACAACCTGGAGTCCAGGAGGGATACCCTTTCGGTTAACCCTATGGGAATCCAGGACAACCTTATGTGCAACAAGGACAACCTGGAATCTAGCAAGGGTACCCTTCTAGACAGGGTGGTCAGTCTTACTTACCTCAAGGCCAACCCACTACTTAGCCTGGTCAACCATCTGGACAAGTTGGTCAACATCAGGATCAACCAACCGTTCAGTCCGCTTAGCCATCTGTTCCGCAAGGACAACCCTCAGTTGTACAAGGAAAACCTAGCACCCAGCAAGCTCAACCTTCTGGGCAAGTAGGTCCATCCCAAACTCAACCAGGGCAACCTTTTGACCAGGTGGCTCAACCTCCATCCTCTCAAGGACATCTTTCTGGCCCTGCTCAACCGGGCATGCAAATGGTGATTGCTTCTCAAGCTCAACCCGGTTTTCAGCCCCAGGCTGGGCCCCAGACTCAAATTGGTCTTCAGATGCAAGGTGGGTTTCAATCTCAACCCTCTTACCAGGCGCAGCCTGGTCCCTGGGCTCAGTATGGAGCCCAGCAACCATATGGTTACTAGCAACCCCAGGGTTAAGCTCAGTATACCCCGTACCAAAATTATCAACAAATGCAGGTCGCTTCTTATCAAAATTACCAGCAACAGTATGTTTCTCCTGCAGGCCAGGTTGGTAATCAATGGGGTGCTGGGGGGCAAATCCAGGGTCAACCATCCGGTTATGGCTATAACCCCTATGGACAGAATCCCTACGGACAGAACCCTTATGCGCCTGGTTCGTCTGGACAAAGTCAATGGGGGCAACCAGCAACTGGTTGGAACTTTGCTGCTACCTCGTATCCACGGCCACAGATGTCCTTCAATCCTCAGTTACCCTTCTTAGCAACATTGGAACTACCAGATGTGTCCAAATTCACTAATGACCCTATCCTTCATAATCCATTCTGGCCACCAGTTCCAACCAAGATACCCGGTGATTGTCCCAAATTCGATGGCAAAGCTGGAGAAGATCCTCAAGCCCACGTTATGACTTACCACCTTTGGTGTTCATCAAATTCGTGGCTTAACGATTCAATCCGGCTCCGCCTTTTCCAAAGGACTCTCACCGGCTCGGCTGCTAAGTGGTACATTGAGTTGACTCATGGATCCTTTCAAGATTTCAACTCATTGGCAATGGCATTTCTAACTCACTTTCAGTTTCCCATTCAGTATGAGACGGGAACACATCTCCTCATGTCTCTTAAACAGGACATGGCCACGCACATATCTGATGATATACATGAATGGAGGCAGTGTCGTCATTTGATCAAGTTCTCGATTCCTGATCAGCTCCTAACCGATTTGTTGACGACCTCCTTTGTCCCTGCAATCGCGCAAGACGTTGCTATGGGAGCTTGTGTAACTGAAGAGAAAGCTATTGCGCGTGTTCAGTACCTCGACTTAGTTTATTCTTGGTCAGGTACCTTATATGATTATTTGCCTAATGCCCCGAGACCCAGAACATCCGAAGCTCTGCCAAAGCCATCTGTTGATGGTGTTATTGGCTCTGTAAATCCGTCTTCGAAGAAATCATCCGCGAACCCTGGGAAGCAAAAATCGAATGCTCCAAACAAAAACACTTCTCAGGGTGTGTGTAATTCCGGAAATACTTCCGAGGTCAATGCCATCTAGTCCACCACAGCGGATAAAACCTCGAAAGGAAAGAAAAAGGGAAAGCAAAGAATAAATCCGAGCAACCCAATCAAGACTCCCTAAACCTCCACCCGAGGAAGGAGCCAAACGTAAACCGAAGTATCCTTGTCTTATCTGTGACAAGGATCACTATACCAAAGACTGCCCAAGGTGGTCCGAAGTTAGTCGTTTATTGAAAGGTGCTCCTAGGATTCCTGCGGTTCTGAAAGAACCTTTTCCCTCATACCAAACGCAAAGGGTGGCTGATCCATCCTCATCTTCTTCTCCCTTTGGTTCCCAAGTGTTCATGGCTGGAACAATTCTCATTCATATTACGACTCAAGCAAAGGAATATCCGTCATCCACCGGGAAGGAACCTGAGGTCCCCTCTAGCACTCCTCCATCCAGTTTTGGTCTGCTCCATATCAAGATACCTAGCACTGAGATGCCTATTCGACCCCCTCCTAAAGGTGTACTCCAGAGATCGTCTTACAACCCTAATGCTCGTGCTGCCTAGTACTACAGCATCATTGAGGACTTAGCTTAGGCTCCGTCAGCTATGTCCGCTTTAGAAGTTCTCCAGAGCTGCCCCCCCCAGAGGAAGTCCTTGCTATCGGCCATCGGTGGCATTGACCCGGCTGACTTGGATTTGATCATGTTTGATCTCGAGAGCCATGTACCGAGACTACCTCACTAGATTGCCTTCCTCATTCAAGTCATCATCAATTCGAAAACAATTCATTATACGGTGATTGATGAAGGCGCCTCAACTTGAATTATGTATGTTGCTTGTTGGAAGGCTATTTGGTCTCCAACTTTGAGTCAGTCTCCAACGACACTGGAAGCCTTTGACGGGAGAGAATCTCGCCCTTAAGGTATCCTCCAACGATTGTCGATTACTTTGGAAGGGAAGACTGTTGAAGTGGAAGTTGAATTTTTCAATGCTAATCTTACTTACAACCTCCTTTTGGGCCAAAGTTGGACATATGCCATGCGCGTTGTGGCTTCATCCCTCTTTCGTGTCATTCGTTTCCCTCATCAGGGGAAAATTGTCACAGTAGACCAGCTCTCCTTCTTCGCTTCTTCTTCCGAAGGAAATGTGCCTTTTGTGGAGCATACCTCCTTCCCCTTAGAGAGTGTGGGAGATAGGCTCCTTAAAGATCCTACCCTCATGGGCGTCTTTTCACTCCCACCTCCGAACCTTGCTTCGCTTGGTCTGATTTCCGCTCATTCTAGTCCCCCATTGCACATTGTTGCTACCCTTGACCCCTTTGCAAAAGGGGGCATTGATTCTCTAGCTTGTAACCCTCGCTCGGCCGGGGGGCATGGGCAGATCATTGGTGCTATTGATCATTTTACAAAACAAGCCGAGACGACGCCTACACTATCTAGGCCGGTCGCGCAGCGATGCAATAGGGTAAGTCCCAAAACGGGCTTGACTTTAACAAGTATCATGCGTGCACTCTATTTTTTTTACATACGTGTGCTTTAGCAAGTGTGTTGTGTGTGCATGTTTTCATGTTTTTGTCTTGGTGTGTTGGCGTGATTGCCGCTTATTGTGCCCTTTTTTTTTCTTGGATAGATGTCTAGTTCACCTTTTGTTGGTTTCGCTGATGGTGCCTCCCACAGTACATGCAACTTGTTCTCTACGGCATGGGTGATCTACGATCCTCATGGTGAGTTAGTAGACCTTCAAGGGGTTTGTCTAGGTTGTACAGCAAACAATGTTGCTAAGTATAGTGTTGTGAATGAGTTACTTGCCGAGGCGATTAACCTCAGTATTCGAACATTGGTTGTGAATTTGGACTCTCAGCTTGTCGTCCTCAAGCTCAACGAGCGTTACTCCGTCAGAGACCATCGAATTTTAAGGTTGTGTTTACGTGTTAAGTTGTTAGAAAGGGATTTTGATTTCATTACTTATCAACATATTCCAAGACGATTTAATACGTTAACCGATGCATTAGCTAATTATGTGTTGGACAGACATTTGCATAACATGTAATTTAAAATAGCATAAGAAGCATAAAACACAATAAACCATAAAACATATGTATATATATATCTGTGTGTGTGTGTGTGTCCAAATGTTTGCACTACGTGCATCATCAAAAAATAATACATGTTTGTCTTAGTACATCCGGAGACAACATGTCTCTCAAAACAAATGCATGGAAAAGAAAGCCTAGATATCTAGTCTCGGTGGTGCTCATGATAGCACGTCACCACTCACACTAAATGTCTCAGGAGTCGGTGGATGCGAGTCAGCACCCCCCCCCCCTCGTGTGCCTCTGGTATGCTAGCAGGACATCCGCTAGCCGAGCATAATCCAGGATCCCTCGAGTGATAGCATCGAGGTTCTGGATGAGCTCTTCTCTGTCACCACCCTCCTCCTGAGGATCCGCTGCGGCTTGGTGTCTTCTCGCAATGGGAGACATGCCAGCTGGGCGCTCTGGGCCAACATCTGCATATGCATATAAATGTTACTAGAACAAGCATGTATTAACAAAAAATAATCATAAAACACAAAATCAAAAATGAGGTCATACCTATCTCCTCATCCCAGTCCTCTCCCTCCGATAATGGGAGGTCAGGGTCTTAAATGAAGTCTGTCCCCGCATACGGCCAGTCCTCCACCATGATCAGTTGGCAGCGAAGCCACCCAAAAAACTCAGGTCTGAATGATATCCGCTAACCGCCCACCCCCCCCTCTCAGCATCAGTGCCGCCCAACGAGCCATCCTCAGCTCTCGAGGTGCCGGATCAGGAACAAAGATCCCTTGGCCCTAGAAGATTGGCACACATTCCAAGAAGAACGTCACCAAGATGGAGCCATACCCGAACTGCTGCAGCTTGCCAAGCTTGGCCTTTGTAAGTTGCCTCTTCATATTGGTCGTCACCGCTGCCGCCCAATTGAAGATCGTTGGGTTAAGACACTCTGTCGCCAGTATCAGGTGATTCTTTGTGGCTTCATGGGGTACCTGTGCCCTCATGGCTTGCGTGATGGTGAATAATAGAGCTCTGAGTGTTAGGTCCTGAACAGTGGGGATATCCACTTTTGAGCTGCCAGACCCATATCTTGCCCCTAGGAAAACTCGAGCCTTCACCTCCTCCATCTTCTCCCCGGATGGCCTGCTACCAGTCAATAGGGGCACTGACCCTCTATGCGATAGTCCAGTGATGAAATAGACGTCAGATATGTCTAGTTCCAGTATTTGGTCCCGTATGCGGAACACCTGATCATGTTCATCCCACAGGTTGATTAAATATTGCAAGAGCTCTAGCTGAGGTCTTAGATAAGACAGGAGAACTTATTTCTTCAGCCCTCAAGCTCTAAGAGCTTCCATGCAGTCTTCATCTACTAAGGCCAGTGTGTCTACTTGGTCATGTTCTCTTTCTTTCCATTGGAGTACCATTTTGTGTATTTTACTGCAATCACAAGGTCAAAACATTGAATTAGATCCTTGGGAAATTTTAAAATGCAGTGAAATTTGCTTTAGAATTGTTAAAATTTGAGAAATAAGTGCGCACGGCCATCGGTGCGACTGTTTCTAAAACATTCATGCCCATGGGCGCAAGCCTTTGTAGAAAATTTCCCCATTGGCGCGGGTCCGTGCCCGAAACCCACGCCAATGGGCGCAACCCTTATTTTTGCAATCCCCTCCACAGAGGATGATAAAACGAACTAAAGCAAATTTGAAATAGACAAAAATGGAGTAGGGGAAGAGGCCTCTTACCTGGAACTGACGGCACTCAGAATGGTCACCCGGATTTGTCGCAATCGTCACCTGAAGATCGCACACCAAAAGCATTATTGTCACTCTCAATAAGGTAAAAGTGAAAAGTAATTTCTTGTTTTCACCTATTTTATAGCTTTTTGACCCTCAACAAGTTTTAAAAAGTCTTTTTATGAATATTTTAATGTATATTTGTGTTGAAAATGGATTTTACACCTGTTTTTGTGCAGCGACAGGTGTTTGTGTGGCTTAGGCGACGAAACAAGTTGTATTTTATACTTTTTCAGACTCAGTAAACACATGAAAAAGTCACTCTGGAGTCATCTTTTTGCTCTTTTCTGACTCTCTAAACATGAAAAGAACACGGAGTTGTTCCTCTCAACTCGTTAAAAGTAAATGAGAGGCAGTCGTCTTTAAACCCTTTTCCAACCGTGTAAAAAACGAAAAGATTGTCGGACCCTTGTCGTTTCAGGTTCGTTAACAATTACGAAGCGACATGGTTTCAATCACTTTTTTACTTTTTCAGATCGAAATCACTACTTATGAAAAGTACTCCTCGATTGTAATGATCGGGCGGTTCTTTCGAGCATTATTTTATACTTTTTTGGGCTCGAGAGACACAACTTTACGAAAAAGGACACCCTTGGAGTTTCCTTTTCCACTGTCTTTTCAAACTCTCTAAACATGAAAAGACGTCAAGTTCTTCGTTTGTCAGACTCGTTAAAACTCAATGACATCGGATTCTATCACAATGATGCCTTTCAAGCATATGCTATCCCCATCAAGCTTGTCATCAAAAAAGAACCGGGGTACTTGCCAGAAATGGTGGGGAAAATGGAACCACAATTATTGTCGTGTCGGCGGTATGTCGCTCTTGAACATGGCACTTGTCTGCATTCGTGTCTGGGTGGGGGCATTTCATCTTGTTTTTACACTTGCCTCCATGGGTTTGGGTTATCATGTTTGACCTCTCATCTACTCGTTGCCTTGTCACCATGACTTATGATCATTTTATGTCAAATACTGCCAAGTCCACTATCGTGCCGCCAATATGTTCAAGAGAAGTTGACCTTTGCAGAATACTCAACCTCCCTCCGATACCTCACACAAAACATCTTATCCTTCTCTGTCTCATGTCGATGATGTGGGAAACATTATGGCCCACCTTCGATCAAGGTCACTTCCTGTCGACTTCAGCTCATTATCCAGGAAGTTGACCCAGAGACTCCCTTTAGGTGCCTTGGAGCCTGCATGCCTCAATGGCAGGTTCTTCGTGTTCGACGCGAGGTTTTCATCGTTGGCCTCTGATTGAATGATTCTATGGGTATTCAACACCGGCTCACTAATTCACACGTTGTAGATTGTACCTGTAGTACCTTGAGGACCATTGGTATTATTGGTGGTACATCTCACGTTTGTTAACAGTTTTCATCATTGACTAGTAATTAGATGATGTTCTTGCATGTTCGACTTCGACTCCCATATTCGCATGCTTGAACTTGTACTTTGTTCGGGTCAAGAGGACCCTGGATTTTGTCTGTAGAGATCCAGGTTGCGATTTTATGGATTATTATGATCATTACATGACTCATTCACTGGATGCCTGCGACCATGCCTAAGTCTACTTATCAATCCTTACTGTATGGCTGCACCCATACCTTGGATCTAGATTTGTATGTACTCTGCTATGGATGGTTGCGCCCATGCCACATACATCATGTACTTGAGATATTAGTTGTACTCCCACATGCATGTTCTCCAGCGGCAGAGTTTTCAATTGGCCATGTTCTTGTAAAGCATTTCACCCCTCTCTCTCTCTCGGGCCTCATGCTTTAGGGGGCATCTGTTACATAGTAATTTGTCACCGTCCATGTTATCCCTTCTCCCGCACATTGGAGAACTTATTCCATGACCTGTGAGAAGTGACATAACCTGAAAACACTTGCATTGTATCCCTTTGAGTATGTACTTCATATGCCCTGAAGACACCTTCTGCAAAATACCCATAAAAATAGCCCTTTTTCCATTGGCGCGGTTCCACTGTGTATCACTCGTGCCAATGGGGGAAATCCTCCAAAGAGGGCGTGCCAGCTGGCGCTCTATCTCAAAGTCGCACTCGCGCCAGCCCAGTTGGGTAAAGTTTTTAACAAACCAACTCACGAAGGTTCTTCCTAACCCACTCATGAACTGAATCTATATTGAGTTGGGTCAGTTTGGCTTCCAATCTCCATAGAAGGGAAGCAGTTCTCCACCTCTCATGGAAGCTTCTTAGTGATAAAGCCAATTCCATGAATCTTATGAATGAACCTAACTCCTTCACCTCTATCTATAAAAGCTTGTCCTTTTGCCTTCGACAAGTTAGTCTCCAAGTTCCAAATTCTAAGTCCCAAAGTCTGAGAATTGCTACGCTCATGCTACAAGAAGCCTTCTTCATTCCCATAAGGCTAAATCTAAAGTGAGGAGATTCTTGTCCAAGTAACCAAGGAGAGAGAGGCTTGTTCCCCATTCCCAACAAGCTTTGCAAGGTATGTGTTGCTGATCACCCAGCCAAAGGAGGATTTGACGTCAGAACTATGGTTGTATTCTTCTTTGTTTATCAATAATAATAGACGACTATTATTATGGTTCCACTCTTATTGCCTTTGTAATGATGATTGAGTTATATCCTTTCTGACTGATATATAGTTGCATCTATTGGATTTTATGCTTGTATTTGTGTCATTCTTTGCATGTGCAGGTGTTCGTTCACGAGGATCGTGGGGATTGTGACCGGCTGGAGCGAAGGAACGAGAGCATAGACTCTTCTACAAGTACTAGTGTTGGATTTCAGGTAGGTCCTCATCAGTGGTCTTTGATTTGCAATTAGGAACCTGCGTGTTAGCGTTGTTTGATTGTTGCTAGTCCCCATTTGGGCTAGTAGGGATCGCCTCTGTCTGCAGAGGGGATTTACCTCCACAACAATTCTTATACTGATTTCATAGATCTCTTTGTACACTGAGTGGCAACTATGTTATTAGGAAGTACTCCCCTAGAATCAGTGTAGATATCAAGAGGATCCTATAGTTGTCCAAACAATATAGATTGGGGGGCTGGTAGTTGTGCCAAAACCATACTGAAATTAGAATATATGGATGTGAGCTGGCTCCCTACAAACTGCCCAGATACCTCCCTATGAGAGTTTTTTCTCTGGAGTACTACAAGAAAATGATCAATTAAGATGAGGTGCATTTTGTGAAGGAGAAGAAGAAAGCTCAACTTAGGATAAAATATCAGCTTGGCCCATTCATATGTAACAGTAGGGAAGGAGGGAAGGAAGCAAAGGAGATCCTCCAAAGGCTGAAACTAAAACAAAGTTTTATCTAGATTTATGACCCTTCATAGTTCATTTGCAATAGGAGACAAAAGAACAAATTATCTCATTATATCCACCATAGAATTTCTAAATTTGAACAGTATGCAAATTAGCTAGAATGGGAGGAAAGCACTTTGGTAGGTTGAGATAGCACTGAAGTTGTTATCAATAATGTATCGATTGATTTAGAAAGAAGACTTGATGAAGATTCATTTGTACAGGTGCCAGGAGAGTCCCAATCTCAAAGATAATCACGGGGACACAGTGGGCAAACAACAGAAGAAAGACCTCAAGAGCAAGAACCATCAGAGTAGCTAGAGGAATCAGAGCAGCCAGAGGAATCAGAACAGATAGAGATTTCAGAAGAACTTTCTCAGCCATAACATATCATGAGAAATCCTCCTATTTTACAGACTCCTCTAAATGAGGAGAGGAATCCTAAAAGAGATAAAGAGGAGGCTACTCCTTCTAGCAGACCTGTTGCCTAAACTTATGCCAAAAGGTAAAGGTTGAATCCATTTTCAGAACAGGAGTTTACTGAAGAGACAGCAGGAACTACAGGTGTAGAAAGAGTAGAAAGCAGGCAAACTACTCCCTCAGGAGGTACACAAGAAACTTCCACCTCACATGCTCAAAAGCTAGAGAGACAATAGAGCATGGAAGTATCCTCCTTTAGAGCTCCAACTGGCTAGAGCCAAGACATCAAAGAGAAATATAAAGAAATAAAATCCATGAATGAAATATTGAAAGCCCAAATCTATGCACATTACCTGAAAGTGGCTCCTACTTATCAAATAAGGCTAATGTCAACCTTTGATGTGAAATAGGGTAAAATTCAAATGACTTTCATGAAGTCTACTACACAGCAGCCTAGGTCAATTGCAGATTACTTGAAAATAGACTTTGAAGTATTGGCAAAGGATATCCATCCTATTGACCAAGTAGAATTACATAAGTAGACTGGGGAAATGGTTTACTCCACCTTAACCAGTAAGGCAATTGCAGCTCACCAACTCCAAAATTCGCTAAATAATATATCAGCACAACTCTAGTTAGAGAAGGCCTCTTCACAGGCCAAGGGTACTATGATAAAGTCCTTAGAGAACTTAGTCAAAGAATAGGGCCATGATCCAAAAGATGTGAAAGCTGCAGAAAATCTTATTAAGAAGAAAACTGTTGACATAGATGCACTGAAAAAGCAGCTCAAAATTCCTCCTCTTCATCATCCTTAGACAACTGAAGTATTGGAAACTCAGAAGGAGGAAGAGCTTATGGACTTAGTCCTTAAGTTGAATGAACAACTAAAAGAAACAAAGAAAGAGTTGGATAACTTGATACAGTCTAAACAGAGTGAGTTGGCCCCCACTCGTTAGATTGTAATTCCTACAGTCTCTACAGCAATACCATCCACATTGGTTGTTGCCTTAGCACCAACAGTTCCATCAACTACTGCTTTGCCAATTACAGGTACATCAACAAGCACAAGGACATCCACAAAAAAGTCAGCTGAATTGGTAAAAGCCATGGAAGAAATGAGCATCCACACTACTGAGCTTAAGAATCTTAAAGAAAAAGTGTCAAGTTTGGAGATTGATTGCAAACTTGCACAGATACAACATAAAGAAGAAGTTCAGAAGAATCAAAGAATGGGAGAAAGAATAATAAAAGTCCTTGAAAAGGACTTGACATTGCAAAATCCACTTGGAGACATGAATGAAATTCTTTGGGCCAACGTCATTGATTCTATCAATGAT
Source organism: Pinus taeda (assembly GCA_000404065.3). Taxonomy (NCBI): domain Eukaryota; kingdom Viridiplantae; phylum Streptophyta; class Pinopsida; order Pinales; family Pinaceae; genus Pinus; species Pinus taeda. The sequence goes on along the minus strand of APFE031202658.1, from coordinate 43,876 downwards.
GTTTGGCCATCTATTCAAGTAATTTTTGAACAAACTAAACTAGTAAAAGTGGCAATAGAAACAATTCACAAGACAATAGAAGAATTGGGAGACAAACTAGAAGAAGCCAACCAATTGATAGAATTTTTTAACAACAGAAATAGGTATTAGCTAGATGAACTAGGCATAGAAGACATAAAAGGAACTATCATAGAAATAAAGAAGGTTCTCGCAAAGAGGAACCTTATGATCAGTCTTGAGAAAAAATGCAAGATTATCCAAGTTGATATTGATAGATTTATGACAAAGTATGGTATTTTAAAAGAGAAGGGACTCCCCAATCCCATGGTAAGACATGACAACTTGATGACCCAAGATGATTATATTGAAAGACTAAACAAGCTAGCCAGCAGCCAAGCTAGCACTTCAGGGGTAAAACATTTGCCCACTGGAAAGGTATCATATGATAGTCTGGAAAATTTGTTTTTCATAGAGCATGAGGTCAAGCAATTACTCGTCAATAGGCCAAATTTTTCCAAGTATACAGAAGCTGGCGAGATATATAGAAAGATGATAAGGATTAAATTATCTGAAAGTGAATGGTGGATGAAACATACAAATTTACTATAAAGTTACTGCAGCAAATCTGTATGGTAGCCAGGTAAAACAAATTCAAAGTGTAGCAGGTAAAGAGTATCAATAAGTAGAAGACGTAAAGTGAATCCAACACATAAGTATCAAGCAACTGAAAGAGCCAAATCCAAATTACGACAACGAGCACAGTCACAATAAAAGGGACAACAAGAAGACAATTCTCCATCTGTCTCTATCTTCATGCTTGAAGATATTTTCAGTTTCCTAGAATAATTCTCATATTTTTATAACATTTTTTGTAACATTTTTTGTATAAGTACTTCACAATTTGAATTAATTAGGGTGGTGTGTATTAAAATACATTTCTATATATATTTTATATTGAGCTAAGGAGCTATTGTACTTGAGACTGTACTAGTTTTGATGGATCATGAAATAAAGCTAAGGACATTTCACTGGATTCTTGTGCACAGTTGGAACAAATAAGTATTATCTCTTCATGTTTAAATGTTGTTTTCTCTTCATGTTATAAATATTCATGTGTGTCTCTTATGAAATCTGAAAATTAAATGAGGAATGATATTTCATAATTATTTTAAATGCTTTATGTTTTGACTGTTTACTTTCTATATGTTTTCTACTAAACTATCTTGGTCTAGGAATTCTTGATTGCTCCCTTACTTCCATAGTTTCCCCCCTTTGGTCAATAGTAAAGGATTCTTAGTTTCCCTTTGCTACTGATCATCCTTATTTTCTTCATCTTAATCCCGGTTAAGGATTCTTCATTGCTCTTTGCCCTGGTTTGTTGCTCTTTGCCCTAGTTAGGAGTACCTCATCCATTTGAACCTGTAGATTTGCTTTTTGTTGTGCTAGCCTACCCTGTGAACTCTTACCTTAGTGATTGATCAGATCTAGTCAAGCCACTCTTTGATTGACTCCATAGCCCATTGGCCTGAATACTGTTATGCCCAACTTTTTTCTTAATTTCATCACCCAATCAAACAAAACATCATGAGCACTAATAACTAGCCTGAAATCCTACCCAAAAAAACGTTAAATTATAAAGAGAGAGCCCTCTCTGGACTTAGGTTGGCTAGAACCCAAGTCTAAAAGATTAGGTTTGTGGTTACCTCGAACTATTCCTTCTTTGATAACTTCTATGGAAGACATCTAAGTGATAACATAGTGGCGACCATACTGGGGTTTCAAACTCCTAGTCTTGATAAAATAAACCTTTGATAAATTCAAATTTTTATTTTCAATCCTCTTAAAGGGTTTATTAGAAGTTATTTGAAAAATTCATAAAAAATAAAATAATTAGAAAAATCTTGAAATCTGGCTTCAGGGAGAACTCACTATACCAGGGCCAACCCTGATCGAAATCCCCCCCCTATATTTGACAATCCCAACCTTATTCCGAGAATAATCAGAAGATAAGAAAGTTCAGTAAGCTCAAGACCTTTATTCAGATCCAGTTCTTATCCTATTGGGTGGTTGTTCATAGAAGACCTCCCTTTTGATGAGTATTTTGACATTTCCCTATTTAGAACCAAGTCTGAGAGTGAACTTTAGGACACGCTTCTAGATCCATAATTCATAGTTGAACTTGAAGTCCAAAGAGAAAACTTGTCAATTAATCAGTACCTTCTGAATTCCCCTCAATGATCCTTTACTACTGATAGAATCCTTGAACTTTCTGAAACAACTTCAACTTCTTTTAGCTCACCATCATTTCCCCACACTTCTGAAGTTCATTTCTCATCTCCGTGCATACCTTCACTTCCCTATTAGCCTATCACTACCCTTCAAACACCCATTACCCCTATTACTCCAAATCCCCTTGTTACCCAAACTCCTATTCTCAATCTTATCCAAATTAGAGCTATGGCACTCAGATATGCCCCTCTTATGATGCCCGCTCTTCAAGGCACCTTACCAGTAGATTATCAGAGTAAAATTGTCTTATTTGATGGAACTGGATATTACACATCATAGCAACACATAAAGAAAATAACAGATTATTTCGAACTGCATGAAGTTGACATAGGAGATGTCCAAATGAGAATTTTTTCCCAAACTCTAGCTGGAGAAGTGAGAACATGGTTTAGATCTTTTCCTCCTAATATTATAGATAGTTTAGAACTTTTTTACCAACAATTTTTACATATGTGGGAGAAGAAAAAGAACCCTCTTCAGATTCTTTATGAATATGAAAACCTCAAGAGGGCACCAAACAAAATTGTTTAGGACTACTGTACTAGGTTTAACAATGTATATAATGCAATACCACTTGACCTTAGACCTCCACCTGGCTTAGCCCTGATTACGTTTCCAAACGGATTTGACACAAATATGGCTTTTCAACTTAGAGAAAGGAATCCCCCTTATTATAGACATTTTTTGGCACTGCAACCCCAATCATAAATGTCCATAAAATAAGGGCTCCTAAGTCCCTAAAAGTGTTTCTTCACTCCCTAAAGGAACAAGGTCAGCTGATTACATCATCTCCCAGAAGTTCTCCACAGAAAACTGCTCAGAACTGGTCAAAACTAGACCATATAGAATGCCTAGTGCAAAGGGTGTGATGCATCTCACCTACTCAGTGTAAAGGGTGCGATGCATACTGGAAAGCCCTTCTATAGGGTGCGATGGGCGAGAATGGACAAATGGAAAAGACATTTTGCTGGGTGGAGGATCATAGAATCTTCCATAAACTTCCCCTCTGACACTTGCCTCTCTGAATTCGCCCAGGGATGAGTAAGAGATCATCAATCTCCAAGTGGGATCAAGAACTATCAGAGAGTGGACACTAATCAAAATCCCAGAAGCTAACTCACCCCCATACAATCATCTATATATGGATCCCTCATCACAGAGATCCAGAGGCTGGAATCTTGTATCTTGTAAGGAAGTGTTGTTGGTTTCCTGGTGCAACATCATAATGTTGGGTTATCTAAGCTTTACATGAAGTGATGAAGGGCTTTCTTGCTGGAGGATGATACTGGGTCAAAAAAATTGGTTGTAATCCTCTTTGCTATTCTTGATATTAATAAATCTATTCAAGTTTTCCTCTACATTCTTATATGTTTGATGATATATGCATTTGTGTGGTCAATACATATCTGGTCCTGTATTGCTTATGGTTGTAGATCTCTGTTCTTTGAAAGTATTATGCTGCTTTGATTCCACGGGTGCTCTTTAAAGCTGGGTAGATGAAGAAGAAGCAGCAAAGATCTATCAGAAAGGAGAGGAACTGAGCAAGGAACCAAGCGCAAGACTGAGGTTGGTGCCTTTTGTTCCCCTCTTATCTACTTCTCATAAAGGAAAGTGAAACTAGTTTTAATTTGTTTGTTTCTAAGATAGCTACCAGTCTTAGTGGGACTAGCAGCTCCGAGTGGACACTAAATTTCCCGATAACAAAATGGTGACTCCACTGGGGAGCAAATAGATTGTTTGCTAGTCTATATTTGTTTTTTTTATAAACTTACAGACGGAGCCTGAATTCAAGCCAGCTAGCCTTCGAACTGCATTTGCTATGCAAGTGCAAAGTAGATCAATGTTGCTTCAGTCTATCTCCGGGTTTTGATTATAAATTGAAAAATCGATCTGTAAATGCTCTAACTACCCTATTGGTGGCTCTAGTAACCTCATTAGATCAACCCCTGTGATTTATATTTGCTAAACATCACTTGCTTGGCCTAAATCCTTGAACTGAACTACAAATTGTGACCAAAGATGAAGTAAAAGTCTCGCACTGATACCATCACACCCTCTCTTCAAGGAAATCTATATGCATCACACCTCCCGTGTGCAGTAGGTGAGATGGATACTGGATTCCTTGTGTAACAAGTGTGATGGTCAAAGAAGGTTAATTTTGCCTTCAGACTTTGGTTTTTCTTCACTCTCTTCAGCTCTATTCAGGACTTTTGCTGTCTGTGATCAGTATATCTCTATGGAAACCTCCCCTTCCTTTCCATTATTCTGCCTCCATTGTGCAAAGAACTGTAAATGTTTTTATGTAATGTGCACCATTTTCAGCTCTCTTTTACAAAGAAGTAGCGTAATCAGACTGTCGTTTCTTGATTTGGAAGTGTCGCAAGTGTCGTTTTCAGTCATAGAAAAGAATCCTATTGTTCTTAATGGTTGATTATACTGTTACTCTTGTATGTGATTTGAATTGGTAGTTTTTCAAGTGTCTAAAATAATTTTCAATTCGAAATTGCAAAGTGTCGTCATTATCTTCACTTCATTTTGAAGAGAAATTTGTTAGTATTGTCACTTTGAAAAGATAATTCAGATTTGTACTTAGCATTCTTCTTCTCATTCACATATTAAGAAGGTTGAAAACAAATACATGCATGTGCATTTGCATTTAGACTGCTTGTTGGTTTGATTTAGGACAATGCATTTAGTGTGTGCTATGTTCTCTTTGTTGAAAGAATCTCATTTTTCTTTCCTTAGTAGCTAGGATTTTCGTTGCAAAAGAAGATCAAACGATTGTTTATCATCTTAGATTGCATTTTAGGAATTATATATATACATCACGTGGTGAAACTGAAAGGAAAATTTCTTAAACAAGATCAACTATAAAATAAATTTAAGGAACCTAAAAATGCTTTGGAACCTAAGGCACAACATCTAGAAGTCTAGGCTAGAGACGTATTCTGGTGTCGTAAAGCCTGGTAACTATTGCTTTCATTGTTGGTTGGGTGATTCCTCCTCTTTGAGACAACAAGTGCCAGTATGGACTTGTGCTTCCACGTATCACTGAGTATATATTGGGAGACCACAATAGGCTATATCCTTTATCCTTAGGAAGTCGTGTCTGCCGCCCTATTGATCGCAATGCACTGAACACAACATTCGGGAAGATTAACTGTCATATCGTAAAAAGTATTCTGCAATTTTGCGATCGGTTTGGTAATCCCTCTGTCTAGATTTCCAGAGTAGTCTCTTTCTTTCCTTTTTAGACTCCTTAAGGGAAAAGGTCCATCAAAGCACTTATCACTTCGGGCTCATTAAAAATCGAAGGAAACTAGAGTCATCTTTTTTTTGGTCTCGACTCTTAAAAATTGAAAAAACAAGTTGTGTCAAAGCATCTAAAATTCATTTAATTTGGAATCATTTTTCCCCTTTTTATTTTGAGTCGATCAAGTAATCTGCAATCGTGGAAGAAAGTCAATCAAAACCCTATCGTTCGCGGAGACTTAAGAGTCAACCGTCGTTGACTCTGGAAACAAAGCTATTCCAGACAAAGCGAACTCGTTTGACCAAATCAAAGTCCCCTAGGTTGGTTGGGGCAAGTACTCCAACATCCTCACAGACTCCGATTACTCCAAACATTTCTGGTATCCCTGCCTCTATAGAAGAAATTCCGCAGCCACAAGAGGACATTACAATTGATCCTAGTGTGGCGGTAAACACTTCTATCCCTGAAATGGTTCCATCTACAACTGATTCGGTAGATGTTACTACCTGAACATCTGTCACTACAAAACTCATACCTTCTTCAGCACTAGAAATATTTTACAGACCTGACAATCTACCTATTCCTCCTGGATTGATTGCAATAGAAGAGATCGTGGAAGATCTTCCATCTAACGCTCCATCGCAATTTGCAGCTGGGATCACCCTATATCCTTCTTCATCAGAAGTTAGTCTCCCGCCATCGGAAGTTCCTAAAGAATCGCTAAGGAATATTTTGGATAGGCGTAATATGTCTGAACAACCATCGACATCTAGGACTATGTCATTTAACACAGCAGTGGCAGAACTTCCTGCTGCTATTCCGACAATGTTCGCCAGCATGCCATCTATCCCAACTAGCTCTCAATCGCTAGATGGGATCCATCCAGAGGTTGTTTCAATAGTGTGGTCTGTTCCGGTTTGTTCATCTAAAATAGTATCTGGAATCTCTTATGTTGAGTCTCAGTAAATTGACCCTTCGCAGTGTCAATTTGGGCAATCCGGTCCCCAAACGCAAATCATTCCTTTGAGCACTGGATTACCGCCGTATGGAGGGTCGTATACACTTTCATTGTCTTCTTCGGGAGAATAACCATGCGAGAGTTCACAACAAAATTTAGGTTATGTTGGAATTACATCTAGCGGTTGGGTGCCAATCCTGCCTCAACAACCAAGAGTTGTATACTCAATGCAACAAAGTTTACCTATGTCAAATATCCCCACTATGTTGGCTATTGTGGCAGTATCGCAAGTATAAGCGTTGCCAGTTGTATGCCAACCTCAGGTTTCTTAGGTCGTAATGCAACCACCTCTTGTCCCTATGACGTGACCACAATCACCAACTAGTGGAATGACCCAGGTTCAAATGGGAATCATTACCCCTCGTCTTGGTCAAACAGTTAGTACTGGACAATAGCTCATGGCTTCACAACCATGGCTGGTGCAATACCAACAACCGCAATTCCAGCAAGCTTACCAAGGATCCAAGCAACAAGTCTTTGCAAGTAATGGGCAACCGTATATTCAAAATGGTCAATATCAATCATATCATAATGGTCATGCCCATCAACCTTACCAAAGTTACCAGCATCAAATGCATTATGCTGGTATGCAAAGACCAACTGCTCAGGCAATTCCATCTTATCCTGGGTATGCTTCGCCAAGCCTGAATCAACAGTTGCCTTTCATGGCGACTTTAGAGTTACCAAATCTAAATCGACTAACAAACGATCCAATTTCCTATGCCCCTTGGTGGCCGACGATTCCGCATAAACTTCTGTCTTATATTCCTAAATTTAATGGAAATCCAAGTGAAGACCCATTGAATCATGTGATGACTTTTCATCTATGGTGTTCATCAAACACCCTCAACGATGATTCGATCAGGCTTCATCTTTTTCAGTGAACGTTGACTGGTCCAGTAGCAAAATAGTATATCGAATTGCTGAGAGCTTCGTTTGATAACTTCAGTACCCTAGGCACGACCTTTTTAACCCATTTTCGGTTACCCATAAGGTACGAAATAGGAACAGAGCTGCTTACCAATTTCAAGCAAATGACAGCCACCCACATATCCGATCATATTCATGAGTGGTGACGTTGTCGTAGAATGGTAAAAACATATGTTCCTGATTAGCTGTTGGCTGAATGGTTTATTAATTCATTGTTACCTTCTATTACAAAAGATGTGGCAAAGGGAGGAGTCGTCACTGAAGAGAAAGTTATTGCTCGTGCACAATATCTAGACTTGATATATACTCAGTCTGGCATGCTCTACAATAAAATCCCTGATGCGCCTAGACCAGAATATTCCATTCCTCCCCCTCCTAAATCAAACAAAGACTCTGATGCCAGCAATGGCGTGATAGGTACGACCAGCACGAAAACCGTAAAGGCTACGTCAAAGAAAGCCTGTATGGTTTCAAGTCAAAATGCAAATGAAGAACTTCTTGCCTCGGAAGTAAATGCCATGTCAACTGACAAAGGTAAAGAAACCAAGCAACCAGGAGGCAAGAAGAAAAATAAAGGGAAGAAGAAGAAACAGGAGGAGTCGTCTCCTGAAAAATCTTCTGCAAACCCTTCTAGAGATAGGAAACCAAAAAGGCCATGCCTTATATGTGATGATGATCATTGGTTGAGAGAATGTCCATATAAAACTGAGCTTAGAAAATTCTTCAAGAGTTCAAAAACCTCAACAGTATTGATTGATCCGTTTCCGAATCCAGGAAAAAATATGGTTGCTAGAGACAATTCTTCCCCATCCCAAGTGCTAATTTTGTCTGTTTCAAAGCAACAAAATGATGCTTTGATATTAACAAGGAGTAAAGATTATGGGAATCCACAGATGTCGAACAACAAGGATAGTGATCAAACTAGTAATTCGACAACAACTTCACCCAAAGTTGTGCCACCCATCATCCCTGAACTAACGATAAAACCGCCAAAGGGAGTAGTACACAAATCGATGTTTAATACTCATGCCAGAGCAGCACAACATTATAATATAGTGGAGGATTTGTCCCAATCACCGTCCGCTATGTCGACACTTGACGTACTGCAAAATTGCCCCTCCCAAAGTCAGGCTTTATTTTCAGCGATAGGTGAGATTGACCCAACGGATTCCAATCTTGTATCCTTTAATCACAAAGGATATGACCCTCAATTACCAGCTCAACTAGCTTTCCTTATTCAAGTGAAAGCCCTCAGCAAAACTGTTCATCGAACAATTATTGATGAGGGGGCATCTACATGCATTATGTCAATGAATTGTTGGAAAACTTCAAGATCTCCAACCTTGTCCCGATCCTCGACGACATCAAAAGCATTTGATGGACGAACATACACCCCATATGGGATATTGAGTAACTTGCAAGTCGAACTGGGGGGAAAAACAATAGAAATTGATGTTGAAGTTATTGACGGAAACCTCGATTACAACATCCTACTCAGAAGGCCCTGGATATATGCCATGGCTGCTGTTGTGTCAACCTACTTTAGGAAGATTGCATTTCCTTTCCAATGAGGAATTACAATCATTGACCAACAAACATTTCTCCACAACAGTTCACAAGATACGGAAAGCATTCTGATGATCCATGGAAGCCCTCACTCGCTTCAAAATATTGGAGTAGGCCTACTAAAAGACCCTACATTAATGGGGACTTTTTCCCTACCGCCTCCAATCAATTTGGCGGAAGTGGCCAAGGTGGGAACCTGCAATATGATATCTTCGACTCAAAAGATATCAAAAAACGATATTAACATGGATCATCTACATGTATTGCCTCTAAGCCCAATAGAAATATTGTAGCAATCAATGTTTTTAGCATGGGAGGCAAACCCAAATCAACGCTTATCAAGCATTTGGATAGATAGGTTTAAGGAACATGGCACCCCTTCAAATCCTTGGTCGCAAATACATTCTACAGACGAAGGAATTGTTAAGTCAATGATGATTGACGGGACACCATGGGAAGATTACCACCATCGTTCCCATCTTCTGGATTGTAAGGAGGAAAATTCCAGTGACCTTGACCATCCCTCAGTTCTTGACTTTCTGTCAAATACTGTAAATACGGTGGATTCTGACCGAAACCTATCCAATATTGAAGAGACATCGCCATAAATATCTCGACCAAAACAGATGTTGTAGAGAATATTCATGTCGGCAAATCTTGTTCTTCTTCAGAACTGGAAGTATATTACGCTCTCTTTCGCGAGTTCAGAGATGTCTTTGCTTGGTCATATGATGAAATTCCAAGCATTGACTCGAGCATAGTTGAAAATGAAATTAAGATGTATCTAGATGTCAAACCAGTATGACAATGGCTCCAGTAGATGCACCCCAAGAAAGTTGCTGCCATCAAGGCAGAAGTTGAAAAACTCCTCCATGTTGGTTTTATTTACCTAGTTCCTCTAACTGATTAGGTGTCGAATATTGTTCCTGTGATGAAGAAGCAAGGAAAAATTAGAGTGTGTGTTGATTATAGGGATGTAAATCAAGCTTGTCCGAAAGACAACTACCCTACGCCCTTCATTGACCAGATAATTGATGAATGCACCGGATGTGAAATCTTTTCATTTATGGATGGATTTTCCAGGTATAATCAAATAAATATCCACCCACAGGGCTAGTCAAAGGCTGCATTTATTTGTCTGTGGGGCACATTCACATATCGCAAGCTACCCTTTGGTTTAAAGAACATAGGGGCAACATTTCAGAGAGCAATGAATTATGCTTTCCATGACATCAATAACATTGTTCAACCATATCTCAACGATCTTCCAGCTCACTCGCAAAAGCGGTCTGATCATCCACAACATTTGAGAGTGATATTTCTATGTTGCTGACACTACAAGATACGACTCAACCCGCACAAATGTGTGTTTTGTGTCAGTTCTGGTCATTTACTTAGCTTTGTTGTCTCAAAGGATGGGATTCGTCTCGACCCATGTAAGGTTAAGGCAATCATTGATTTGCCTCCACCTTCAAATTTTCTTCAGATTCAAAAACTCCAAGGGAATGCAAACTTTCTGAGGAGGTTCATTCCAAATTACATCGAACTTGCTAAAGGTTATACTCATCTATTGAAAAATAAGTACCCTTCATTTGGGATCAGGTTGTGCAAGCTTCCTTTGATGCTTTAAAACAATACCTAATAAAAGCATCATTAATGTATGCTCCTGATTATCAAAAAGACTTTAACCTGTATCTGGCTGCAGCGGATACGACCATAGCGATGGTTTTAGTTCAAGAAGATAATGGAATTGAACATCCTACATATTATTAAGCTGAAACATAAATGATAGATAAATGAAGTGCCCCCATGTTAAAAATCTAGCACTAGCAGTTGTTCAAGCGATACAGAGATTTCGACACTACATCCTCTTCAGAAAAGCTACCATTTTATCATATTGTAACCCCATGACTTATATATTGTCGCGATAGTTTCTGGGGGTAAATATTCAAAATGGATAGCAATTTTACAAGAGTTTGATATGGAATTCAAAAAATCCAAATCAAAGAAAGCCCTAGTTTTCGCGGAGTTACTATTTGATCTCCCATCGTCGTCCAATGATGCAATGTCTGAAGAAGCAATCATGGACGAAAATTTGTTTCTGATATCTTCAAGCAATATATGGTATGGAGATAAAATTATCTATCTCCAAACACAAACATATAGGTCTAATACCTCACGCTCCGAACAAGGAAGGATTTGATACCAAGCAAAAGACTATGTGATCGTTGGTGATACACTTTACCGTCGTGGTGTCGATATAGTTCATCGGAGGTGCCTCACCCATGAGGAGGCCGAAAAATTCCTGAATGATTGCCATTCAGGTGCATGTGGGGGGCATCAATCTGGTTATGCTATGACATGGAAGATTTTATGAGCAGGATACTTCTGGCCAACAATGTTCAAATATTGCATAATCGCAGTAAGAAGTTTCCATGCTTGTCAAATCTTCGATAGAAAAACCAGGAGACCTCCCACACTTCTGCAACCAGTAGTTGTTGTTAGGCCATTCGCCAAATTGGGCATAGATTTCATGACATGTAACCCCACCTCAGCTGGGGGGCATGGGTATATCATAGTCGCATTAGACTATTTTACCAAATGGGTCAAGGCGATGCCTACATTAAACAACAGCGGCGAAACAACTGCCCTTTTCTTTTTCAATCACGTAATCTCAAGATTCGGTGTTCCATAGGCCATAGTCACAGATCATGGATCACATTTTTGCAATCACAGATGGTTGAGTTAGCTTCCAAATTAGGACTATCCCATGACAGCTCTACTTCGTATTATCCCCAAGCCAATGGACAAGTTGAGGCAATCAACAAGGTCCTGAAGCGCATGTGCAAAGGATGATTGGAGTCCATAAACAGAGTTGGCACCTGATCCTATACTCGGCCTTGTGGGCATACCGTACATTGGTGAGGAATGCAACCAGGTTTACACCTTTTCAACTAGTGTATGGCCTAGAAGCAATCTTGCCAGTTCAGTGTGAAATCTCGTCCCTCAAGCTCGCGGTCGACCTTCTCCCCGGAACTTCAAAAGAAGAGGCTCGTTTCTTGGAACTAATCCGATTGGATGAAACCCATCATGATGCAGCTTCAGCTAATGGAGCCCATAAGAAATGAGTAAAAGCACAGTTCGAAAAAAATGTCAAACCTCGTGTCTTCTTAGAAGGCGACCTGGTCTTACTTTATGACCAGGAATCCGATAAGTTGGGAGCAGGTAAGTTCAAGTCTTTATGGATGGGTCCCTATATTGTTAAGCATGTATTAGCAAAAGGAGCCTATGAGTTGATGGATTATGATGGGATTCCACTGGCGCAACCCCATAATGGGATGTACCTCAAGCGTTACTCTGCTTAATTCAGTGTAGTAATCCCTATGATTTTGTTACATTTTTTTCGCTAAGGGTAATTGTTTTGGTTGGGTAATCCACTTTTTGCATTTGTTGCAGATGTCGAACCTATTGGGATCATTTGTTGGATATGACGACGGAGCGATTCGTAGTTCGTGGAACCTATCTTCTGCGGCCTGGGCCACCTTCAGTCCCAGCGGCGAGTTAGTGAGTTTCAGAGGGGTATGTATTGGTCAGTTGATGAACAATATAGTTGAATACAACATGTTGATATAACTCCTCTCTGATGCCATCACACATGGCATATTCCGACTTGTCGTCAGGCTAGACTTACAACTCTTCATTCTACAACTCACTGGTATCTACTCTGTACAGAATCCATCTATCTATCGAATGTTCCTAAGGGTCAGGATTTTGGAAAGACAGTTCAATTTCATTCAATATCAACATATTTCCAGAAATTCAAACACATTAATAGACTCATTGGAAAATTATGTGTTAGATAGACATTTGCGACATTTATAAAAAGAAGCATCACATCAATATTTGCAACAGGATCATGTAACTTAACCGAAATAAAGCTCCGAAAATCAAAAATATATATATAACTATTTATGGTTTACACATAATGTTCTGTAACCAAGACAAAATCGATCAAATGACCCAAAACTCAAAATTCTAGGGGGCACCCTAGTCCAATGATGCTGGTGATAACAAGTCACCGCCTGTGCAATCATGTGTAAAAGCCTAGTCCATCGACTTGGCACGCCAGTAGTATGTCACTGCAACCGCAGAGGTAGCTCGTCGGTCATCACATCTGGAATGACAAGGGTGAGACCCTTGAACTAATCCTCTAATGGTGAAAGAGTCTCGGCCACGTCAAGGTCGCAGAGGATGGCCCTCCCCACAGCCTCTCCTGCCGGAGAGGCAACTAGTTCTCTCTGGCGTACTGCTAGCCGAACTGGTCCAATCTCTACATGAGCACATGAGTTTTGATTAGTCTTGATCAAAGAAAGCATAAGAACATTATAAAGACAATAAACAAAGATATGGTCAGAGAATTTATGCATAGCACCCCACTACTCACCAGCTGGCAGCACCAAATCCGGGTCACCCCGGAAATCCTTGCCAGCATATGGAAACTTGGCGTAAACCATCTCCTGACGGTAAAACCACTCGAAGAAGGTATCAGAGAAAGAAATATGAGGCTAGTCAGCATTTCGGGACATGAGGTCAACCCATCTCTGCATCTGTGGCTCAGTCGGTGGAGGTAAAACAAGTGAGACGTACTGTGGTTGCATCAATGGGAACTTCTCTAAAGCAAAAGCGGTCAAAATAGAACCATAGCCAAAATTCTTGGATCTTCCACTTTTCACCTTGGTCAGTTGTTCTTTCATCACAGAGAGTATTGCGTCACAACAGTTGAACACCTTCGGTTCAAGGCATTCCAAGGCATACTGCATATAAGACCTGTTAGCTATATGAAGAGCTGCACTACCAGCCAGTCTAGCAAAAGTGAACAGAATGGTCCTCAAGGGCCTGCCAGTGACATCTCAGATGTTGATCTTTCCGTCCGTACTCAGCTGAGATCCCTCTCTTCAGTGCCGGTGAATGTACTCTCTCATGGATTCACCCCCGCAGGTAGAACCTGATAATGAGAGAGGGGCACCACGCCTCGATAAACCGGTCAAAAAATAGATGTCCACGAAAATCAAGGGGATAAATTTGCCCCTGATCTGGAACACCTGGTTGGTGGGATCCCAGGCATCGAGGAAATATTGCAACAAGTTAATTTTTTGCCTCATGCTAGAGATGTGGAAAAACTTCAGCAGGCCACAGTTCCGCAATGCAGCGACCGTACCTGGATCATGTAAAGCAACCATGTCCTCTTCTTCATGCTCGCGTTCTCACCATGTAACAACCATTTTGCTCCAATGAATATCTAAAAAATAAACAAGAGAAGAGTTAGGGTCCTAATTTGGCAGAAACAGGCAAAAATTCCATGAGAAAACAGTGCAAAAGTTTCCCTCCTTGCACCCATCACAACCCAGCAGTGCACTGGGAGCGATGCATACTGACTGGCTAGTGACAAGACCAGTATGCATCGCACCTTTCGATATAGGAAGGGTGCAATGGGGCCAAGGTGAATTGTTCAAAACCCCATAGGCTTAGCATTGTAGGGAAACATGATCAAAATTCAGAAAGGAAAGAATGCAACTGAAGAGCATAGGTTTGGTTCCTACCTGGTCTAGACAGCACTGAGAATCATCCACAGAATCTCCCAGAATAAACTAGTGAAAATCAAGGGAAAAACACCTCCACAACTCCAACAAACTAAGTTCAAATGAAATGGTAAAATGAGAGGTAAAAGTCACTTCTAAATTACTATTCACGTAATTCGAGTAATTATTAGTGTTTTTAACTCATTTATCAAGCATATGCTTTCATTTCTTATCGGTTTGTTGAAGCAATCGAACAGGTAGTACGACCTTTGAAAGAACAAAGTGCTAATGGTGAATCAAATAATCAATGACCATTATCACGAGCATTTTTTATGTGGAGTTCAAGCTCGTTAAAAATTAAACATAAGAAATGAGCAAATGTTTCCCCCAGAGTTTAAGCTCATTAAAAAATGAACCAATTTCTGGTAAATAACCTGTGAATGCATTATCATCAGCTTTAAATCCTTGGTCGTGTTCTCATCATCACCTCCACCTTTTCAGCCAATCATACGCCTCCATTTGATTGTTTAACCTTTTAAGGAACAGCTGCGATGAGTGATCTTGCTAGCCATCCTTGTGACACTGCCATGATTGGAAAATTCCAAACCTTACCTGGAATCAGCTACTACCCGAAATTATCACTCGTTCCTCAAAAAACAAGTCTCCTTTAAGCTCTTTTCACCTGACTCGTAAAATATGAAAAGATCGTTGAGCGATTGGCCTCTCCGGCTCGTTAAAGTCATCGGAAGTGCTATCGCTCCTCTAGATTTTAATCTTTTGGACCTGAGGGATTATTACAGAAAAAGATCGAGCGCTTGTCTTGTTTGGCTCGTTAAAACTATCAAAAATTCATCCCTTTCGTATTATTTTACACTTTTTCGAACTTAAGGGATTATATGACGAAAAATAATCATTGGAGTTTCCTTTCTGTCCCTTTTCAGACTCTCTAAAATTGAAAAAGGACCGAGTTATCATTGTCGTTAAACTCGTTAAAACCAATAGCAACAAACTTTTCCAAATGAACGAGAACGAGCTTCACTGTCGCTAGGCTCGTTAAAACATAGCGACGGGTTCACCCGAAGGGCGAATTATAGAACAAGCATATGTTATCCTCCTCAAGCTTGATAAAAATAAAGAGGTACTGGTCAGCGATGACTGGGGAAAATTGGAAAGAAAACTTGAAGAAACTTTATTGGTAGCAAGTCGCTCTGGAACATGACACTTTCACTCCATCCGAGTCGGGTTGGGTTATTCCATTCACCGGTCATATCACCATTGGTCTGTCACACCATCCATCTTTGGGGTTAACGCTACCAATCCATTGTTAGTGTCGCTGGTATGTTTAAGAGAAGTCGCTCAGAGAATTCACCTGTGTCTCATCCGTTTCAATACGTTCACACTCCATTCTTTCATGACCGCCACCCTAAACCCTGTATCATCAGATCATTTTCACCTCCAAAATCATTTGCTCCGTTCCGTGTCGTAGATGTGGGATTCATTAAGGCCCTCCTACGACGGGTCGCTTCTTGTCAACATTAGCTCATTATCCAAGAAGTCGACCTAGGAACAACCCCTCTCAGTACTTTGAAGCTTGCATGCCTCAATGGAAAGTTTCTCACTTTCGGCGACAGGTTTACATCAATGGCCTTCGACCGAGAGATTTTGCGTGGTGTTCAACGCCAAATCCATCTTTCACACCACATGAATTGTATTATAGTACCTTGAGGATCATTGTCATTATTGGCGATTCCTCTCGCACCTATTAACAGCTTACATCATTGGCTGGTAATCAGGAGATGTCTTTCCATGTTCGACTCCAGAACATCTTTCACATGGATCGACTTGTACTCCGAGTGAAGATTGAACGTGTTTTGAAGACCCCGGATCTAGTTTCATCCATTTGAGCTGCAATATATTCAGGAATATAAAGACATCAAATGTACATCATTGTCAAACAGATGATCATCCAAATCAAAGGATGATGACTCCGTTCGAATCATCAGTCTGCTACACAGACGATTGTCTGTCCTATGTAGATGAAAATGAATTTATAAAGCTGAGCATGGGAATTCCCGCCTCAGCTAGATCATGAAAAGTATTATGAAGATAATGTATTGTATTGTATCTTATTACAGGTCGCCTCCTAGCCCGAAAAAACTTCGGATCCTCATGATAAAGCATTTCACCCGACATCAAAAGATTAACAACCTCATGCTTTAGGGGGCAACTGTTATAGACATTTTTGGGAACTGCAACCCCAATCATAAATGCCCATAAAATAAGGGCTCCTAAGTCCCTAAAAGTGTTTCTACACTCCCTAAAGGAACAAGGTCAGCTGATTACATCATCTCCCAAAATTTCTCCACAGAAGACTGCTCAGCACTGGCCAAAACTGGACCATACATAATGCCCAGTGCACAGGGTGTGATGCATCTCACCTACTCAGTGTAAAGGGTGTGATGCATACTGGAAAGCCCTTATGTAGGGTGTGATGGGAAAGAATGGACAAATGGCATAGACAATTTGCGAGATGGAGGATCATAGAATCTTCTAGAAACTTCTCCTCTGACACTTGCCTCTATGAATTTGCCCAGGGATGAGTAAGAGATCATCAATCTCCAAGTGGAATCAAGAACTATCAGAGAGAGGACACTAATCAAAATCCCAAAAGCTGACTCACCCCCCTACAGTCATCTATATATGGATCCCTCATCACAGAGATCCAGAGGCTAGAATCTTGTATCTTGTAAGGAAGTGTTGTTGGTTTCCTGGTGCAACATCATAGTGTCGGGTTATCTAAGCTTTACATGAGGTGAAGAAGGGATTTCTTGCTGGAGGATGATGCTAGGTCAAAACAATTGGTTGTAATCCTCTTTTCTATTCTTGATATTAATAAAGTTATTCAAGTTTTCCTCCACATTCTTGTATGTTTGATGATATATGCATTTGTGTGGTCAATACATATTTGGTCCTGTATTGCTTATGGTTGTAGATCTTTGTTCTTCAATAGTATTATGCTGCTTTGATTCCACAGGTTCTCTTTGAAGCTGGGTAGACGAAGAAGAAGTAGCAAAGATCTATCAAAAAGGAGAGGAACCGAGCAAGGAACCAAGCGCAAGACTGAGGTTGGTGTCATGTGTTCCCCTCTTATCTACTTCTCATAAAGGAAAGTGAAAGTAGTTTTAATTTGTTTTTTTCTAAGATAGCTACCATTCTTAGTGGGACTAGCAGCTCTGAGTGGACACTAGATTTCCCGATAACACCCCTACACTAGAAGACATGCAAAGTGTTGTTATTAGTGTAGAATATAATTTGCTATCGAAAAGAGCTGGGGTTAGAAACGAAAGGAGAACACCCCTGAAAGATGAAACTTCACCCTTTGATCAAAAAATGGATGCTTTGGCTAAAGGAATGGAAAAGTTGATGGACAAAATAGAAAACTTTGAAAGGAAACCTCACTGGGATAGCCAACAGGCAATTCCAGTAAGGAATCCAAATTTTAGGAAGAACTAGAACCAAAACACTGGTAAAAATGGGCCTGATCAGAACATTAGACCTCCTATCCAAGAGAATTATGTTGAAATTTCCCATCAAGAAGACCCTGAGCTAGACACCCAAATTAACTTAATGGGATTAGATGATGAAGAAACCATCTTTTTGACTTAGGATGATCAAGAATTATACATGCTTCAACAGTTACAGACCCAAACTAGAGAATCTTTCGACTACAAGCAAGGGTATGCCTATGTTATCTTCGAAGTGAATAAATAGTACAATTTGAGGAGAAAAAAGAACACTGATGTCCCAGACCAAAACAAGAAAGTGGTACCTAATCAGCCTAAGAAAGTGAAAGTTTCTCCAGTTACAAAAACTCTACAAATCCTTTCTAGATCAAATCAAAACCCTCCCAGTCCCAGCATTGAATATGTAACCAATGACCAACCTTCTAATGAGAAACCTTCCACTTCAGTTCCACTCAAGGAAATAGTGGAACAACCTCCAGAAATTATATTAGAAAATCCAATTAAAAAGACTCCAAACACTGAAAAAGAATAAAAAACTACTCTGAACCCTGTTGCTAAAATTTCAAATGTTCAAACAGATAAATCCCCTCTGCCTTTCAATTTGGGAGCAGAGGTGGCCAAACTTAAAATCTCAGTCCCTTTAATAGAAATGGTTAAACATGAAACTTACAAATCTCAAATAAGCAAATCCTTAGACTTCGTTGAAAATGAAGACTCGTTTCACTTATTTGATGATCAACCTGAGTTAACTTTCGGTCCTGATGGTAATGGAAAACCAGTGGAAGGAGGGATACCACCCTTCTACATTAGCCTTAACATCCATGATAAAATCCTACATAATGTCATGCTAGACTCTGGGCTTCGCACAATCTTATTCCTAAATCTGTTATGGAGAAGCTAAACTTAGATATCACTAGACCCTACAAAGACTTTTTTTCATTTGATTCAAGCCAAGTTAAGTGCCTAGGGCTTATAAAAGACTTGTGTGTTTCCCTAGTGCAGTGCCCTACTAAGATCATTCTTATGGACATAGTTGTTGCCGATATACCACCTAAGTATGGTATGTTATTGTCTAGATCTTGGGGTGCCAAACTCTAGAGATATCTGCAACTTAACATGTCGTATACTACCATATCAGTCTTTGGACATCCTAAGAAACTGTATAGAAAGACTTTGATGAAGTATGTAGTGAGTACACATGAGAGGCCTCAAAACTTTCCTATATATTAAATGCATTCTGATATTGATTCTTTCATTCTTTACAATGCTGAATCTAACCAAGAAAATACATCAAACAACATTATGGCAGAACCAGAAGAAATTATAGTAACAGAAGAAAATCAAATTGTTCAAATTCATGAGATTCAAATAATAAATATGACCTAGATACTGAAGTCAAAGAAGATTTTATTCCCCCAAATAGTAAGAATTATGAACATGAAATTCTATGGCATCTTGAATTCGTTGGGTCAGTAAACAAACTAGGTGTAGGAGCAGGAGTATGTATTTACAACTTATAAAATGATCATTCAGAGGTTCATGCCTACATATTGAACATTAAATTTGCAAACAACATGGTCGAATATGAAGCACTTCTGTTAGGTCTGAAATTGGTCAAAAGGTTAGGAGCCATAATAGTCTCTATTATGGGAGATTCAGAGTTGGTAATAAAACAAATTAATGTTGTTTATATGACTAGGGATCCTAGGTTAGCATTTTATAGAGGCACGGTTGTAGAAATACTAAATACTTTTTTAGAAACCAAGCTTGTTGTTATTCCAAGAAAACACAATATGCAGGCTCACAGTCTAGCAATGTTTTCTAGTACTTGCAAGTTGCCATTTCAGCCCAACCATCAGTGCACTGCTGAGGTTAGGCATAGACCTGATATTCCTAAGGACTTAAAGAACTGTAAAGTACTCGATAATGATCAAAAAATTAACAATTTTCTAACTTTAGATGATGAATTTGTAAATAGCAACATAGACACAGACATAGCATTAGATTTTGATTACACTGATGAAGTAGAAATTAAAAAAGTAGAATATGAAAAGATAGATAATTTCCATCCCACAAAGTTTACAAAATCAGATATTCGAAACCTAAAACAAATGGAAATTGATGAAGCAATCGATGAAGAATCTGAAGTCATCAATCTTAAAGACAATTTTTTTCCCAAAGGATTAACTCCTTTGGAGGACTTATTTGATTCAAACGATGTCCCTAAAAATCCTAAAATGGAACCCTTAAAATCAGACATTGAGGAATGTAACATAGGCTCTGAAGAAGATCCCAAAATGATAAAAAATTTAAAGTCTTTACCTCCTAATGAAAAAGTGAAATACATACAACTACTAAAGGAATTCCAAGATGTTTTTGCTTGGAATTATGAGGACCTTAAGTCGTATGATACCAGCATAATACAGCACACCATTCCCTTAAATGAAAACCAAAAGCCTTTTAGACAGAAACTTAGAAGGATTAACCCCATTCTATTTCCTTCCATTGAAAAAGATATCAAAAGAATGTATGAAGCTAAGATTATTGCACCAATTATATTCTCAGATTGGGTATCTAATTTGGTACCTACAAGAAAGAAAACTGCCAAAATAAGACTGTGTGTCGACCTTAGGAATTTAAATAAAGTTTCACTCAAGGATAAATACCCTCTTCCTAAAATGGATCACATATTATAGAGGGTAGTAGGTGTTAGGTTCATATACCAATAGGTGTCATATATCATGATTGACTGGGTTTAGCTCTGAAATATGTACATACCTTTGCTTCTACAAACAATTTCCATATTTGTAAAAAAACAAAAAATTAAAAAATGTAAAGAGGGTATACCCTAAAAGAAAAATCAAAGGGTAAAAAGAATAAAAGATGGCCAAAAATGAAAGAAAATGAACCCCATCAAAAAGAAAAGACCAGGAAAGTGTGCAAGTCTAAATGCCACTACTTTTTTACTTTGGTATAATAAAAATTGTGTGTAGTTTGTCACTTATGCCACAATACATGAATAGTCAAACAGTTTAAACTTGGCTACTTCATTTTTCAATTTCATGTTGTAAAAGAAGAGAATAAATATCTGACCAAACAATGTAATCTTGGTAGATAAGTAGATAGGTAGAGAATAAAAGGAGCCCAACAGTTTAATATGAGCCCTTGGATGTAATAAGTGTAGACTTAGATAGGCATTGCCATGGAAAAGAAAAGAAAATTTTGATAAGGGTTTTCCAGTCTAAGTGCACCCTAATAAAGAAGTAAAAATGCTGGGTTAAGTAGGTAGGGTAGGTAGATGATGGTTGCAGAATAACATGTGTTGAAAGATGATGTTCAAATATGCAAATCTTTTATTTCCATCATGAGGCAAAGGCATGCAGAACATAAAAGACATATTAAGCAAGCAAATTCAGAATAATTAACTCCCCTACTCATTTTCCCTAAATTTTTATTAATTTCCCCTAAGTACCAAGGTATTTATTAAATTAAAGGGGCTCAGAGCATTTCTCTGACTTGTGGAGGGACCGGACCCTCAGCCCAATAATTTATAAAGCCTAAGTACTTAAACCATTCACCAAATCATCATACCCATTCATAAATCATTCATTCCTTTGATAAGTTTTTCCTAAAGTAAATTGTATTTTACGTAGGAAAATTACAATATTTTCCATAAAAACCCTTTTTCACTTTAAGCCTAAGTTTGAATACACACATCAAATGTTTCTATACTTATCATTTTTCATTCATTGTGTCATATTAACTATTAACTTGTATTAATTTATAAATCCCTTATCAAATTGACCCATTCTCGTATTATTGTAACTATATAATAATCCTGAAATACTATATATCCCGCCCGGGGTTAATTATAACTGTAACACTTTTTAATATGGGAATTAATTAGTTAATCTATAACTAATTAAGAACCCGACCTCCCACCACATTAAAAAGGGATTAATTAACCCTCATGGTTAATTAAAAGCCTCCCCGACCAATCCTGTCACCCCCGATATGATTAAATAATCATTAATTGCATTGGGCCAGCCCTCATTAAACTCCCATCATTTTTCATCCCCAATAGCCATCCGATCACGCCTCTTAGATCTGATGACTATCATGCATATTGCACGCCCCTCTGCAACCGAACGTTAGCATTCGATCGCGGAGCGTTTTGCGAACAGTGCTCTTGCCACACGTCGTTTCTCCTATGGTATCGCGCGCATGAGCCCCAATACCACCCCCCCTCCATAAGTGGTTTGATAAAAACCACTTACTGCCTCTCACTAACAACAACATGTCACATCATCAAGTTGATGCCATCTATCCATTGTTCATTCAAATCTTATCCGCCAATATTAACCATTTACCTGTTTAAACACAAAAACCCCAGTTTTTCTCATTTTCACCTGATTGTGAAGTAAAACCCTATGAAACCCATCTGTGTCACCTGCAGCCTCTGTTAAATGATTCAAGCATTGTTTACCTCTCTAAAATCATTCTAGACTCACTCCACAAACCTTTCAAGCTCAAAAGAAACCTTTTCGACCTCCCCTGCAAACCAATGTTTTCTTAACAGTTTGTTTTGTTTTACAGGTGATCAAAAGACCACAGCCTTGGATAAAAAGTCTTAATACTAGTCATAAGACCTGTTTACTCTAAGATTTTTATCAAATCTATTCAAACAAAGATGAAAAATAAAACATACATTTAAAATACAAGTAGAGAAAACATGAAATAAATGATTTACTGTTGAAACAAACAATAAAAACCTAAACTACACATTGAAGGTAAAAGGACATAGTAAAGAACAATCAAAGTGTATCAGGGTTAAAGAGTATCAGATTGAATACCAAGTCAAGTAAATTAGCTAGCATGAAGATAAACAACAGGCAAGACAATTACAAAATAGAGCATACAAATTCATGTCAAAGTGAAGACAAATGAAAAACAGAGCAGTAAAAGTAAAAAGTAAACAGTAAAAAGTAAAAGTAAACATGAAGACATTAAGGGTTAAACAAAGATGAAAAAACTTTCACCATCAACAATGAATTTTATCCAAAGTAAAAGTGAAAAATAGTTTAAAGGAATTTAATGTTAAAAGATGAAATCAGAGCAGAAATGGTACATTCTTCAGAAATTTCCTGTTTAAGTCATAGTTTTGCAGAAACTATTGTGGCCAATCCAAGAATTATTTTGCAAAACTAGAGGAGGTTTTTGTTTCCAATAGGCTAATATACAAAAATGTCTCTCACATTTTACAAAAATATTACCAAAAGGGATATAAATGCATGTCTTCACAGCCTATTTTTCAGTTTGTACAAAGTCCTGTTTTTGACATCTTTCTGTAGAGAATATTGTGAACAGCTGGAGCTGAATTTTGGGAAACTGAGATAGGTTTATCTCAAAAACATTCTTATCTACAATAATTCCTTTCACATTTTACATATCTATCATGGATTGAGATATACAAGCGTATCATTGGACCCTAAGTTTGTAGAATTTATGGGGTAGAATGCGCAAAGGAAGGATGCAGTTAGTGACTGGGATGCCTCATCATCAACTAAGAGTTGCTATCAAATTCAACTTCTCTTATTCATCACCATAAATCCATAAAAATAGTGCCAAAAATATTCATTAGTTTTAAATGTCCTTTATTTAAGTTCTATTATTGTAAAATAGTTTGAGACATTTGTGAAATTAATCTTGATATTTTTTCAAGATATTTCAGTTTACAATTAGTATAAATACTTCTTCATTTGAAGTATTGAGGGTGGATTCTTGGACATTGCTGTAAAACTGATTACTTTGGAATAAAGTACTGTTGGACCAAATCTTGCATGGCTGGCTAGGTGTAGAATTGATACAAAGGACTTTTCATAGGATTCAAGTGCAATACATCGGACAAATAAGTATTTTATAACTCATGTGTTATTGTTTTCCTGTTTAATATTTCAATTATGTTCCATATCTAAATATTAAAATGAAAAAGCATAATTCAGGAAGTGCTTAGGTGAAATCTGTTTTCAATCGTTTTTATTCTTAATGTTTTCCTCTAAACTATGATGGGTAAGGAATTCTTAAATGCTCATGCTTCTTAGTTTATCATTTAAATCATTTAGTAAAAAATTCTTAATTGCTTTTTACTGGTGATCATCCAATTTCCCTCTTCTCAAGACATGTGGAAGGATCCTTAATTGTCCTTCTCCCCTTTTGAGCCCACCTCACCCTTACAAGTTATCATTTTCTCCCTATTTAGCTATCTTGCCTTGTGAAACCATCCTTTGCTGAGAAACCAAATCTAATTGAGCCATCTTCTTTTGACTCCATTAGCCCAATGGCCTGAAATATTCAGTTATACCCTTCTGCTATTGAATTTCACCAACAAACTCCATCAAAATCTCAAAGCTTTCATAACTAGCCTAAAACCTTATAAAACAAAGCTAAAACTTAAAGAGAGAGCCCTCTATGGATACAGATTGGCTAGATTCTGTATCTAAAAGATTGGTTTGTGGTTATCTTGGACCCCTTCCCCTTCTTACAACTTCTGGGAAAATCTGAGTGATGACATAGTAGCGACTCCACTGGGGAACGGAAAATTTGTTGTTATTGTTGTTTGCTTTATAAACTACAGATGAAGCCTGAATTTAGTCAGGTAGCCTTCGAACTACTCTTGCTCTGCAAGTGCATAAGTAGATGAATGCGGCTTCAGTCAATCTCCGGTTTAGTTTATGAACTTAACATAGTGGCAACTCCACTAGGGAGAACTAACATTTTATTGAGAATTTTTTTATAGGTTTAGATCTTATCTATGATGGTGGACAGTGATCAAACACACAAAGGTTAAAATCATTCATCTGGCAACTCCAAAATCAATTCTATAATAAAGACTCCACTAGAGAAATGAACCTGAAAGAACTGTGTGAAAAGATCAGGTTTTTAACTTGGATCGTTATCCAAGACATTATGTTTTTTCTCATTGATAAAGTTTTTCAATATATATTGTATCTTAGAGATGATTTTAGATTAAATTTTTATTAATCTCCTTTGAAAAATGTAGATATAAATCTCCTTACACATTTGAATAGCAGTCTTCTAATTCTTATGAAGATCATTTTCCAATTAAGGAGAAAAAAAAGTAAGACTAATCATACAATCCCTGTACATATTCCAGTACCTCATAAAGTTCCTGATACATATAAACCATTCATTTTGCCTCCTACACTCCATGCTTTCCCTAACGATTATCCCAAGTATCTCCCTAGGTTTGATGGAGAGAATGGTATCACTACCCAAAACCATATTCAAGGTTTTGAAGATTATCTTAACTTATTTGAAGTAGATGAAGAGGATGTCAGTATTAGGCTTTTTGCTCTTTCTTTGCAAGACAAAGTCAAGAGTTGGTTCACAACCTTACCTGAGGCAGGCATCTCAAATCTCGCGCAGTTTCTCAAACTCTTCCTTAATATATGGATAATCAAAGTCAATCTGCTTGTAATCATAGAAGAATATAATTAGTTAAAAAGACATCCAGATGAAATAATATAACAATTTTCAAACATATTTAATTAAGCCTATTATTCAATACCATTAAATATAAGACCTCCCCGTGATTCAACTCTTTTGCATTACCCAAGAGCATTTGATTTTGAGATAGAATTTCATCTAAGAGAAAGAAACCCCTCAACAATGGAAAAGATGCAGAACATGGTAGTAGATGTAGAAGTTAATCTGAAAATTAGAAGAGAAAAGTTGAAAGTAGAGAAAGAGGAAAGACTCGACATTTTGATAAGGAAAACAGAGGAAATGTTGCAAAAGATCACCATGAAAGTTGAATTTTTTGTTAAAAATTACCATGACACATTTGTTTCACAAAATGAAGAGGTTGACAACCATGAACAAATTCTTGTTAATTCCAACTACCATAACTCTGAAGATAGAGTTATAGAACCATATGTGGAGAGGCAATCTGCTAATCTAATGTGTATGTTTGATGACATCACTTCTTTTGATGATTTTCCCAAATATGATCAGTATGATGATAATTATGTTCTTCAAATCCAAACTAACTTTACAGAGCAATCAGAAGCTAATTTGAGGAATAAGGAAGTTCAAGTTCAGCAGCCTGAAAATAGTGATCAGCTTGTTCATTTCAGCTATGAGAATGAGGAGGAAAGTGCATAAAATTTTGAAATCAGTGAAGGAACTTTACCATTTTTTTTTGCTTCATTTCAGTTTATCAGAGATAACTACCATGCAATTAGAAATTAAATGTCAACAAGTCTTGATATTAACTTTCTAGAGGGTAATAAAAACTTTGTTCAAGACTTCTCATATCTAGATTTGCAGCCCCAAAATGCCTTTGAATGTCAGGTTGTAGAAGAAGACTTGGAAACTGGAACATATGATCAAATGATCCAAGATAATTCCCTGCCTCCTTGTTTTGAATCATTTCAATTTTTAAAGGAAATGTGGTATAAAATTTTTAAAGAAAAGAAGGAGCAACTTGTAGAAATCTATGAAGTTCCATTTGAACCTATATGTAATAAGTGGCAACAATCCTTCCAAGTTCTTTATGATCCAATAGCTGATAGGTTGAATGATGAATGAAATCTGAATTTTTCTCCATTAACAAACTATGAGAGTCAAAATCAAGATGATAATGGTTTCACCAAACAGACATTACAATCAGTAGAAATATCATCACAAAGCTCAGTTGAAAACATGCAGGGTGATAAAGGTAAAAGAGATATTTCAGTTTCATTGCATGCAGACCATACACAACATATGTGCAATTTTTTGAGTCAGTTCAAGAATAGTGTATATATTTTACAAGATCCTTTTGTACAGTTTCTAGATTCAAAAAAGGAAATCAGGAATTTCTTGATCTTCTCAAAGGTTAACAAAGCTAGATTTGATTTCAAGATCTCAATTTTAACCACCAAAAAGCACAAGCAATAAAAGTCACCAATATACATGATGCTTGAGTGGTTGCATTGGTTGTTTCATTTTACCTAACCAGAAGTTAGAAAGCTGATTAGAGTAAGTAGGTAGGATTTCAGTTTAAATAAATTCAGTTTTTAGCATCAAGTATATGTTAGATCAGATTTCAGTTTGCAGAAAAAGCTACAATTTCAATTCAAGATTTTCAGTCAAAACATTATGCAACAGAGCATATGCATGTGTGGGATTGGCCCAATGGATCAGGCTACTAGTCGACGGTGTTCTGTAACATTTCACAAGGAAATGCCATCCCCAAGTGGAGCCACTGTTAGGTTCCTATACCAATAGGTGCCATATATCATGATTGACTGGGTTTAGCTCTGAAATATGTACATACCTTTGCTTCTGCAAACGTTTTCCATATTTGTAAAAAATAAAAAAAATGTAAAAATGTAAAGATGGTACACCCTAAAAGAAAAATCAAAGGGGAAAAAGAATAAAAGATGGTCAAAAAATGAAAGAAAATGAACCCCATCAAAAAGAAAAGACCAGGAAAGTGTACAAGTATAAATGCCACTACTTTTTTACTTTGGTATAATAAAAATTGTGTGTATTTTGTCACTTATGCCACAATTCATGAATAGTCAAACAGTTTAAGCTTGGCTATTTCATTTTTCAATTTCATGTTGTAAGAGTAGAGAATAAATATCTGACCAAACAGTGTAATCTTGACAAATAAGTAGATAGGTAGAGTGAATAAAAGGAGCTCAACATTTTAATCTGAGCCCTTGGATGTAACAAGTGTAGACTTAGATAGGCATTGCCATGTAAAAGAAAAGAGAATTTTGATAAGGGTTTGCCAGCCTAAATGCACCCTAATAAAGAAGTAAAAATGCTAGGTTAAGTAGGTAAGGTAGGTAGATGTTGGTTGCAGAATAACATGTGGTGAAAGATGATGTTCAAATGTGAAAATATTTTATTTTCATCATGAGGCAAAGGCATGCAGTACACAAAAGACACATTAAGCAAGCAAAGTCAGAATAATTAACTCCCCTACTCATTTTCCCTACTTTTTTATTAATTTCCCCTAAGTACCAAGGTATTTATTGAATTAAAGGGGCTCAGAGCATTTCTCTGACTTGTGGAGGGACTAGACCCTCGGCACAGTAATTTATAAAGCCTAAGTACTTAAACCATTCATTAAATCATCATACCCATTCATAAATCATTTATTCCTTTGATAAGCATTTCCTGAAGTAAATTCTATTTTACTTAGGAAAATTACAATATTTTCCATAAAACCCTTTTTCACTTTAAGCCTAAGTTTGAATACACACATCATTTGTTTTTATACTTAGTGTTTTCCGTTCATTGTGTCATATTAACTATTAACTTGTATTAATTTATAAATCCCTTATCAAATTGACCCATTCCCGTATTATTGTAATTATATAATAATCTCGAAATACTATATATCCTGCCCCGGGTTAATTATAACTGTAACACGTTTTAATATGGGAATTAATTAGTTAATCTATAAATAATTAAGAACTCAACCCCCCACCACATTAAAAATGGATTAATTAACTCTCACGGTTAATTAACAACCTCGCCGACCAATCCTGTCACCCCCGATATGATTAAATAATCATTAATTGCATTGGGCCTGCCCTCATTAAACTCCCGTCATTTTTCATCCCCGATAACCATCCGATCACATGTTTCAGATCCAACGACTGTCATGCATATCGCATGGCCCTCTGCGACCGAACATTAGCATTCAATTCCGGAGCGGTTTTGTGAATAATGCTCTTGCCACATGTCGTTTATCCTATGGTATCACGCGGATGAGCCCCAATACCACCCCCCTGTAAGTGGTGCGATAGAATCCACTTACTACCTCTTGCTAGCAAAAAAACATCACATCATCAAGTTGACACCATCTATCCATTGTTCATTCAAAGCTTACCCGCTAATATCAACCGTTTACCCGTTTAAACACAAAACCCCAGTTTTTCTCGTTTTCACCTGATTGTGCAGTAAAACCCTATGAAACCCATATGTGCCACCTAAAGCCTCTGTTAAACGATTTGAGCATGGTTTACCTCCCTAAAATCATTCTAGACTCACTCCACAGACCTTTCAAGCTCAAATGAAACCTTTTCGACCTCCCCTGCAAACCAATGTTTTCTTAACAGTTTGTTTTGTTTTATAGGTGATCAGAAGACCGCAACATTGGATAAACAGTCTTAATACTAGTCATAAGACCTGTTTACTCCAATATTGTTATCAAATCTATTCAAACAAAGATGAAAAATAAAACATACATTTAAAAGACAAGTAGAGGAAACATGAAATCAAATGATTTATTGTTGAAACAAACCGTAAAAACCTAAACCACACATTGAAGGTAAAAGGATACAGTAAAGAACAGTCGAAGTGTATCAGTGTTAAAGAGTATCAGATTGAAAAACAAGTCAAGTAAGTCAGTTATCATGAATATTAACAGTAGGGAAGACAATTACAAAATAGAGCATACAAATTCATGTCAAAGTGAAGACAAATGAAAAACAGAGCGGTAAAAGTAAAAAGTAAACAGTAAAAAGTAAAAGTAAACATGAAGACATAAGGGTTAAACAAAGATGAAAACACTTTCACCATCAATAATGAAGTATATCCAAAGTGAAAGTGAAAAACAGTTGAAAGTAATTTAAGGTTAAAATATGAAATCAAAGCAGAAATGGTACATTCTTCAGAAATTTCTTGTTTAAGTCATAGTTTTGCAGAAACTATTATGGCCAATCCAAGAATTATTAGGTTACCTCGGACCCCTTTTCCCTTCTTACAAATTCTGGGAAAATTTGAGTGATGAAAGTAGGTTCAACTAGAATCTCACTGCTAGATGGGTTTTTTGGTTATAACCAAATCCTAGTCCACCCAGATGATCAAGCAAAAACTACATTCACCACTCCGTAGGGCACTTTCATGCATGTGAAAATGCTTTTTGGGTTAAAAAACGTAGGGGCCACCTTTCAAAGAGCAATGGAAATAGCATTTGCTAAGGAAATCCATGACTTCTTGGTAATATACCTAGATGATATCACAGTATTCTCTAAATCAGATCAGCAACACCTGGATCATCTTAGGCAGGTCTTCACTAAGTGTAGGAAGTACAGAATTTCTCTGAATCCTAAAAAATCTTTATTTGGGTTGGAAGAGGGAAAACTACTAGGCCGCATAATCTCCAAAGATGGTATATGAATCAACCCAACAAGAATTGAAGTCATTTTGCAGATACCGCATCCTAGGAACATCAAAGAACTACAAGCATCTATAGGTAAAATAAACTTTTTGAGAAGATTTATCTCTAATTTAGCTAAACTAATTAGATTACTAAACAACATGTTAAAGAAAGATTCAACTATTAAATGGAATCTAGAGGCTAAAAGGTCTTTTGAAGATATAAAGCTAGCCTTAACACAAACACCAGTCCTCATCAGTCCAATGTTTGATAGGGATTTCATCATTTTTTCTTTTGCCTCAGAACATTAAATTGTTGCAGTTCTACTGCAGAAAAATGATCAGGGTTTTGAACAACCAATAGCCTTCTTTAGTAAAGACCTCACCTTTAAAGTATAATATAATGGAAAAACAAGCTTTTTCTCTAGTTAAAGCTATTAAAGATTTCTGAGTTTATATCTTGTATTCTCATATAGTAGCTTATGTTCCCAATGTTGTAGTCAAAGACATTCTAACATAGGATGGACCAGATGGAAAGAGAGGGAAGTGGATAGCTACCATATTACAATATGATTTAGAAATTAAACCTACAAAACTGATCAAAGGCCAAGGTTTAGCCAAGCTCATGGCTGAATCGAACTGTCAGGCCCTAGACATAAATTTCATTGCAGAATTGGATAACGAAGAGGAGATGGCGACTCCACATATCAGTAATGTCGTTACAGATTCACCATGGTATGATGACATTATATACATTCTAAAAAATCTTCAAGCTCCTCCTCAGTTATCCAGAACTAAAAGTAGGTTCTTAAAAATGAAATATTTGAAGTTTTGCATAATTGACAATGCTTTATTTTGGAAAAATCATGAAGGAATCCTTCTTAGTTGTTTGTTAAAGGAAGAATCTAACAAAATATTACAGGATTTTCATGCAGGTGACTGTGGGAGACATCTATACTGGAAGACCACAGCTAATAAAATCTTAAGAGCTGGTTTTTACTGGCCCACTCTATTTTCAGATGTAAATAATTTTGTAACCTCATGCCACAAATGTTATATTTTTTAAGGAAAAAGAAAACTACTACCATTACCTTTGAAACCCATGTTAGGTGTGAAGCCTGATTATCTTCTGCATTCAAATATTTCAGTAAGATGTATACCCCAAGAATATTGTACACCCCTCCATACGAGGGGTTGCGGGGGGGTCCGGGGGCCAGTGATCCCTTGGCAAGGGTTTGGGGGCAGCACCCCAAAGCTAAAAATAGATGTAAAATTTCCTTGTAAAAGTATGGTAATTTCTAGTCAATCTAGGCCATTCATTAGGCAGATGATCTGATGGTAGAAGTTATGTTTAATTTAGGTTTTTTTTCCCTAGAAAGAAACCCCTCACTATATATGAGGGAATTGTATTGCGTCTATGGATATCTATATTCGGAGTGAGGAAGAGAGAGGAGATTGAGAGTGAAGAGGGAGTTACAGTGGATCTATTGTAGGTTGTATCTCTTCAGTTTGCTCGATAATATAATAAAAGAAGGACTGGTTGTTTCTCTGTGGACATAGGCCAAACTAGGTGAACCACGTATATCTGTGTCTCTCTTGTTTTATGTGTTTTCTGTGTTTATATTTCTGCAATATTTTATGTGTTCCATTGCTCTGTAATATATAATTTTCTAACAACCCATATCTACTGAAACACCATTTCAACAATGGGGTCTTGACTTCATTGGTGAAATTCATCCCCCTTCCTCTGCCCAACATAGATAGATCTTGACTACCACATATTATTTTAGAAAATGTATAGAAGCCATACCCTCAAGACAAGCTACTGATACTATCATAATAGGTTTCCTTGAGGCCAACATTCTATCCAGATTCAGTTGCCCCACCAAAATCATCACAAAAAATGCAGCCGCTTTTAAATCAAAGATGATTATTGATTTCTGCAACAAATATCACATAACCCTGGGTCACTCTACAACCTACTATCCTCAAGGAAATGGACTAGCAGAGTCTTCCAACAAAATCTTAGTGAATATCATCAAAAAATTGTTGGAAGATAACAAGAAAATCTGGAATAAAAAGTTAGTAAATTCCTTGTGGGCAGATAGGCTGACCACAAAGAAATCCATTGGTACCAGTCCTTACCATCTAGTCTATGGAATGGAAGTTGTTTTCCCATCTTCCTTGGGAACACCAGTGATGAAATTTCTCCAAGAAGCACAAGTTGAGCCAAATGATATTCAAATAAGGATCAACCAGACAATTCACTTGCAGCAAACCACGGAAGAAGTGTATATCATATCCCAAGTTGTGCAGGAGAGAATCAAGAAGGTTTTTGACAAAACGACCAAGGCAGAAGATTTCTATCTAGGAGATAAATTTTTGAAATGGGACTCAAGGAGGGAGGAAAAAGGTAAACATGGGGAGTTTGACTTCCTATGGAAAGGCCCTTACAACATTTATGCTTTCAGAGGTAATAATGCTTACTTCCTCAAAGAATTGGATGGTGCAGAAGTAGAAGGAGGACTAGTTAATGGTCAAATGCTTAAGCACTATATAGATCTCAGTCACTGATTTAACAAATCACTTGTAAATATTCTAATTTTCACAAAGTTTAGTGTTGATTGGATAGTAACTTTTGGATTTGAAGCCCAAAGAGGAGGCCCTAAGTTTTAAAAGTTTCACTGTCATAAATATCAATAAAGCAGCAACATAAAAAGGAAAAGTTGCAAAATAAAATCACAGTAATTCAGAAGGCCATTGATCTACTAGTTCTTGACATTTCACCAGGAAATTCCATCCCCAAGTGGAGCCACTGTTATATTCCTATACCAATAGGAGTCATAATTTTTGAATGGCTAAGGCCAAATCTGTAATATGTACATACCTTTGCTTTCTGCAAATGTTTTCCATATTCAAATTATCAAAAAAATAAAAAAAATGTAAAAAGGGTATGTCCTAAAAGAAAAATCAAAGGACAAAAAGAATGAAAAAGGTCAAAAAAGATGAAAATTGAACCCCAAGAAAAAAGAAAAAAGGCCATGAAAGTGTGAAAGTCAAAATGTCACTACCATTTACTTTGATGCAAAATAAAAAGATTGTGTACAGCTTGTTACCTTTGCCACAATCCATGGATGGTCAAATAGTTTAAACTTGGCTATTTCATGCTTTCAATTTGATGTTTATAGATAGAGAATAAAATCTAACCAAACTGCTTAATCTTGGCAGATAAGTAGATAGGTAGAGAAAATAAAAGGAGCTCAACTATTTAATCTGAGCCCTTGGATGTAATAAGGTTAGACTTAGATAAATTACTTTTGTAAAAGAAAAGAAAAAAGTTTTGATAAGGGTTTGCCAGCTTAAGTGCACCCTAATAAAGAGTAGAAAAAATGGTAGGATGAGCAAATGGGTAAGTAGTTGCATGGTTACAGAATTGTGATGATTGATTAGTTAAAATCATATCATTTACCTTCATCATCAAATTTCTAAAGTATGGATGATAATTGAGTATTTACACAAAGTCAAGTGATTAATTTCCCCGTTCAATTCACCCTTAATTTTACTAATTTCCCTTAAATAAAGTCTAAAGTACCTAAAACCTTAAGTTAAAGGTGCTCAAAGCATTTCTCTAACTTCTGGAGGGACCGGACCCTCGGCCCAATAACGGATATGTTCTAAGTACTAAAGTTCCCTCATAAACATTCACCCCCTCCATAATTCACTCATTTCCCCTAAAAAATCCCTTTTCCTAAGGTAAAAGCACCATTTTCCTAGGGAAAGTAATCACCCCCAAGCAAACACCTTTTCCACAAAAACCCACAAATGCGCATTTAGCCTAAGTTATAATGTTTTATGTGAAAAGTAAATAAAATTCAACACACGTTATACTTAGCGCACTTTGTTTTTCTAGCTTCATTTCATACTAACTTCTAACTTTATTTATTAAATCCCAAAAAATACCCCTTTCCTATATATTTTATTAAAAACCCCTATGTTAATATCCCACCGCAAAGTTTGAAACATAAACTCTATTAGTGAATAATTAAGGGATTAATTAAGTCGATTAGTGACTAATTAATAACCATGACCCACCAGCGAATAAAATAAATTAATTAATCAATTAGTGGTTAATTAATAATCAACCCGGCCAATGAAATCACTCCCGACATCATTAAACCTCCATAATCCTTCATTAATTAAATCCTGCCACATTAAAACCCCGTCGGGCCCCTGCACTAAAATTCATATCAAATCATCACCCCAATCACTGTACGATCTAGTCCCTTTTGATCTAATGGTCGACGTTCATATCGAACAGCCTCAGAAGGCTGACCTTTACCCGCCCGATATGGGTGGTTTCACTATTCAACCCACTGCTACATGTCGCCCGATGAATGGCATCAGGCAACCTCCCCCCAAAACCACTTTATTCCAAAAGAAGTGCAATACGATCCCGCTTACCGCCTCTCACTAAATGAAAAAACGTCGCATCCCCCGCAAAACGCCAAGTGTCCTTTTCCCAATGTACCCATCAAAATAGTTGACTTTACAAATAAAACTAAAAAGCTCATTATTTTTTGTTTTATCATGAAAAATACTGCTCATACCTCCATGCAAGCACCAGAGTAGGTGCAACCGTTAACCCACGTTCAACTGCCAACCTACTAAAGCTGTTGAAACTCTAGACCACATTTCAATCACTTGCGCTTCCTGCAAATAGTGCACAATCTCCACTACTCCATTCAAAGCTGAAATCAGGTATTTACCCAAATTCATTGCAAAACCCTGTTTTATTCCAAAACCTAGACTAAATTGCTTCCAATTACTAAGTAATTCAGTGAAATAGTTGCCCAATGACTCCAAAATACTTTGAATTAAACCAGTTTTCCCGAATATCACTAAAAACCCTTCATCCCCGTCCTTGAATCCACAAGAACCAAAGATGGTTGCCTGTTGTGGAGGTAAATCCCCTCTACGGACAGAGGCGATCCCTACTAGCCCAAATGGGGTCTAGCAACAATCAAACAACGCTAACACGAAGGTTCCTAATTGCAAATCAAAGACCGATGATGAGGGCCTACCTAGAATCCAATGCTAGTACTTGTAGAAGAGTCGTCGCTCCCGTTCCTTCGCTTCGGCTGGTCACAATCACCAAGATCCTCGTGAACGGACACCTGCACATGCAAAGAACGACACAAATACAAGCATAAAATCCAATAGATGCAACTGTGTATCAGTCAGAAAGGATATAACTCAATCATCATTATAAATACAATAAGAGTGGAACCATAATGATAGTCGTCTATTATTGATAAACAAAGAATAATACAACCATAGTTCTGACGTCAAATCCTCCTTTGGCTGGGTGATCAGCAGCACATGCCTTGCGAAGCTTGTTGGGAATGGGGAACAAGCCTCTCTCTCCTTTGGTTACTTGGACAAGAATCTCCTCGCTTTGGATTTAGCCTTATGGGAATGAAGAAGGCTTCTTGTATCATGAGCTTAGCAATTCTCAGACTTTGGGACTTAGAATTTGGAACTTGGAGACTAACTTGTCAAAGGCAAAAGGACAAGCTTTTATAGATAGAGGAGAAGGAGTTAGGGTCATCCACAAGATTCATGGAATTGGCTTTATCACTAAGAAGCTTCCATGAGAGGTGGAGAACTACTTCCCTTCTATGGAGATTCGAAGCCAAACTGAACCAACTCAAGATGGAATCAGTTAATGAATAGGTTAGGAAGAACCTTCGTAAGTTTTTTTGTTAAAAACTTTACCCAACTGGGCTGGCGCGAGTGCGACTCTGAGACAGAGTGCCAGCTGGCATGCCCTCTTAGGAGGATTTCCCCCATTGGCACGAGTGATACACAGTGGAACCACGCCAATGGAAAAAGGGCTATTTGTATGGGTATTTTGTAGAAGGTGTCTTCAGGGCATATGAAGTACATAGTCAAGGGGATACAATGCAAGTGTTTTCAGGTTATGTCACTTCTCACAGGTCCTGGAATAAGTCCTCCAATGTGCGGGAGAAGGGGTAACAGGGACAGTGACAAATTACTGTGTAACAGATGCCCCCTAAAGCATCAAGCCCGAGGGAGAGAGGGGTGAAATGCTTTACAAGAACATGGCCAACTGAAAACACTACCGCCGGAGATCCTGCATGAAGAAGTAAAACTGATATCTCAAGTACATGAGGTATGTGGTATGGGCGCAGCCATCCATAGCAGAGTACATAAAAATCTGGATCCAAGTTTTGGGCACAACCATCCAGTAAGGGTCGATAAATAGACTCAGGCATGGTCGCAGCCATCCAATGAATGAGTCATGTAATGATCATAATAATCCACAAAATCGCAAAAAGGATCTCAATAGACAAAATCTAGGGTCTTACGCTCCATCTCGACCCGAACAAAGTACAAGTTCAAGCATGTGAATAAGGGAGTCGAAGTCGAACATTCAAGAACATCGTTTGATTACCAGTCAATGATGAAAACTGTTAACAGACGCGAGAGGTACCACCAATAATGAAAATGGTCCTCAAGGTACTATAGGTACAATCTATGGTGTGCGAATCAGTGAGCCAACGTCGAACACCCGTAGAATCATTCGATCGGAGGCCAATGATGAAAAACCTTGCATCGAACATGAAGAACCTGCCATTGAGGCATACAGGCTCCAAGGCACCTGAAGGGAGTCTCTAAGTCAACTTCCTGGATAATGAGCTGAAGTCGATAGGAAGTGACCTTGATCAAAGGTGGGCCATAATGTTTCCCACATCATCGACATGAGACAAAGAAGGATAAGATGTTTTGTGTGAGGTGTTAAAGAGTAAAATGTCACTGTCACCTTGTCAGTCTCCCTACTGTGTCATTAAATCACATCCATCATGCTCATGCTCTCTTAAATGGCCAAAAAACCCTCTTTGCCTAAGTTTATTGGATCATCGCGACTGTTCCTAAAATAACCGCACTGACTGGCGGATAACAGTGTAACTGGTGCGCTGCCAGCACGGAAGCACACGTGTTTTCCACGCTGGTCGAATTTCATAAACATCGCGCCCTCCGCCTGTATAAGTTCATGCTGACCAGACCTCTTCTGTAATTGAGATGCGATGCCAGCGCGCCAGCCCATTTTTGCACCCACGTTGATCCTGTTTAGGTGAGTTTGTTCTAACAGCCAGCCTTCCAAATGACTCCAGACTTGGCTGTTAGCTTTTTAAAGGTCGCCATCCTTTCTCTGGCATGTCTGTTCACCTGGTCACCCACTTTTCTTGGGGGAAAGCTCATCCTTTCACTATTCATGGAGACTCCTTCTCCTATATAAGCCTCCACCATTGCCATGAGCAGCTAGTTTGGAACATATAGACTTTGACCTAGAGGAATTCTTAGTGCATTAGTGCTGCTCTTTGTAGGCATTTGGTGTGTTGTGTGAGGATTGCTATAGAGCTTAAGGAAGGTTATGAGTTTGTTCCCTTGTATGTGAGAGAGAGACCTCTTTGACTTGGGAGATCTACTTCAAAGGTGAATACTTATGAGAAATGCTGGCTGGACCCTCTAGAGAAGGACTCAGCGTCAGAACTTTGGTTGTACCTTACTCTATTTCTGATTAATAAAGATAGATGACTACTGTTATGGTTCCATTCCTATTTGTCTTATGAATGATTAATGTGAATTACATCTTTTCTGACTGATGTATAGTTGTTTTTAGTAGATTTTACGCTTGTGTTTGTTCTCTCTTTGCTTGTACAGGTGTCCGCCCGCGAAGATAGTGGAGGATTGTGATCGGCTGGAGCGAAGGAGCGAGAGGACCATCTCTTCGTCAAACATAGCGCTGGAATCCAAGTAGGTGTTCTTTACCCACTTGTTAATTACAACTAGGAACTTGCAGAGTAGCATTGATTGATTGTTTCTAGACCCCTTTTGGGCTGGTAGGGATCGCCTCTATCCGTAGAGGGGATTTACCTCTCCAACAATTTGGCGACTCCACTGGGGAGCTTGCTTGTCTCTTTGTGGTTCATCGTTGTTTTTGGATTTGATTATTGCTTTCTTGTCAAGGATTGGGGATTAGTTTGTTGTTGGTTGGTTGCCTAGTTCGCCCTAGGAACTGCTTTAATTGTCTTAAAAGCCTGTTGCTTTGGTTTGGGGATTTTTGGTTCAATTTTGACTGTTTTTTAGCCTCAGCGTGTTTCATTTCAGAACAACTGCGCTGACATCGCACAGTTACTTCTTTGCTTTCCCTGTCATCGCGCTTATACATCTAACAGTCGCACTGACCTTGTTTTCGGGCCAGCGACCTTTATCTGTGTCCTTTCGTGCTGACAGAACAAAGTTGCTACAGGCGTTGCCTTGTCATCACTTTGTTGCTGAGGGGTCACCCGCGCTAATCCTGTAAAATTCTTTTTTGTCCAAATTTGCTTCCTAAACCTCTTGGTTTGGTTATCCCCTGCTTTTTCCACTTGGATTTTGACTTGTTTTATTTTGTCTGAGCTGTGACACACTTGCTTGCGAAGCCTTGTTCTGCGAGGGTTCATTTGTTGCTTGTTTTCGGTTTTTGCAAAGCCTTCCTTTTCGCTTTCATTGCTTGGTTTGCATTTTGTTTCAACTTTTACGGTTGCTTAAGTGTGTTGAACCGTTGCTTGTCTGGTTTTGAACTCTTATCCTCCGGGTGTTCGCCTTTTTCCATTGATTTCGCACTCAAACCCTAGGGCATCTAGTGGTCGTGTGTGTCAAGCCTCCCGTTTGGGATCTTGTGTTCTTGGTTGACCAGCCAACTTCGTTTTTGTTTTCACATTTTTTTGGTAATTGTTGAAAGTGTTTGATTGTGTTCCAAGTGATTTGCCTTCCTCCTTTGAATTCCATGTCGTCTTGTTGAGCTTAGATTACATAGCTCATAAGCCCTTGTTTTCCTTTGATTTGGGAAACTGGTTTTTAGTGACTTTGGAATTGTCTTGTGTTTGCATTAAGTGACTCTAGTTCTTTCACTTAGTGTTGCTATCTCTCTAATTCATTTTAAAAGCACTTTTATGCCATTGAAAAGAAAAGCAAGCTAGTGTCTTTTGCATTTGATAGTTGAGAGGAAGAGAACATTTCGTTGTTTTGTGCTTTCAAAAGAAAAGTTTCATTTCCTTGCTGTTAGTTGCATTAGGTTGTGTGATTGCTTGAATTCGTTTTGTTTGGTTGAAAGATTCTTAACCTTCTTATAGTTAGAATTCATCGAACAAAATGATGTTCTTTGGCATATAGTTGCATTTAAGTATTTTTGAGAGATCATACGGTAGGACCTGAAACTAAAAATTAATTCAAGATCAACCGTAAAATAAACCAAATTTATCTAAAAACACATTGGAACTTAACGCAAATATCTAGAGGTCTAGGCTAGAGACGTTTTCCAACGTCTTTAAACCTAGTAGCTTACTGTTGAGTGGTTGGGTGATTCCTCTACGATGAAACGATAAGTGCTAGTACGGATTGGGCTCCCACGTACCATCGCGTATATATGGGGAGACTCCATTAGGCTTGCATCCTTTATCCATAGGAAGCCGAGTCTGCTGCCTTGTAAACCGTAACACACTGAACACAGCATTTGGGAAGATTGACTGCAGTACGGGAAGTCCTTGGTTCTCATATGATTGCCAAGGTGTATAAGCAGTTTTACGGGTTGCTTGGTAAACCTTTTGCCTAGAACGTCCAGAGTAGTCGCTTTTGATCCTTTTCAGACTCTCTAAAAGAAAAGGTGTAAGTGAGCGTCTTGTCACTTCGTGCTCATTAAACATTCGAAGTAGATAGAGTCATCTTTTCGTCCTTTTCTCGACTCTTGAAACATGAAAAAGTCAAGTTTTGTTCCTGTGTCTTAAAATTAATTTGGCCACGATAATATTTCCCGGTTAATCTTGTGTGCGCATAGTTTGAGTAGGATTTCCGTTAGCTCTTTTAGGGTCTTTGTTGGGACATCCTGGAAGACCCATCGACTCCGAGTGAAGGGTCCCCTTCTTCTGTTGCCCCCGAGACTCCGGTTTGTGGCGCTCTTCCCATCGTTCCGAGCGTACAACCGTTGAATTCTCGAGCTCCAGGAGACAAGTTTTACGAATACTTTTAAAACCCTATTTGGGAACCCTCTGACGAGTCTTATCCTGCCACCCCTGTCGGTACTCCATTTCCAATGGCTTCATCCGATATGGGTTCTCCAGTGTCTAGTAGCCCGACTGTTATGTCGGATATAGAAACTCCCATCCCAACAACATCCCCTGTTATAACCCTTGTGACCTCTATACCTTACGTCATCACGACCTCTGGACAAGCGGTGCCAAGGCGTTACAGGTCGTTAAGTGATGCTCGACATATCTTTAATGAGAGTCGTAATGTAGTCCCTACCACGGGATCTGTTGTTTCCCAAACCCCTCATACTGTCGTTACGGCAGTCCCCACCAACCCGACCGTTTGTGTCGCCATGTCAACTTCAGTTGTGAGTGCGGTCCCAGCCTCATCCGCTACCGTTTCTACAGGAGGCCCATCTCGAGGCCCACCAGAATATGATGAACCATCTTCTTCTTCTAGAGTTGTACACCCTGCAAGTGGTGCTCCTCCTGCTTCCGAATTCATGACAGAAGAAGAAGCATATTTTGACTACTTGCGTAATGTCCAATACCTGGATAATCAAAGTCCGTACTATGATGCCGAAAATCATCTTTTGTACACCTCTCTGCCTCAAACTCCTTTTGATGAAATTTCCGTTCCTTTGAACGTGGATTGGGGCACCACCAGATATGGTGGCGGTATATACCACCCAGGTTATGGACAGCAAGGACCATCTTACCAGGACTAGCAACCTTACATGCAGCCTGATTATGGGCAGCAGTTTACAGGTCAAAACTTCCCTGGTCAGCAAGGAGGCCCACAAGGACAACCTCATCAAGGACAACCTTGGGTCTCTAGTGGTCCGGAATTCTCTTATTTCGGGCAACCTTCAGGAAATCCGGGACAACCTAACGCCCAACAAGGTCAACCAGGTACCCAACAAGGCCACCCTTCAGGGCAGCCCTACGGGAACCAGGCCCAACCTCACGGGCAACAAGGTCAACCCGTAAACCAGCAAGGAAACCCTTCTGGGCAGCCAGGCCAGCCTTACGTCCA
The DNA here is from genome assembly GCA_000404065.3 of Pinus taeda. Taxonomy (NCBI): domain Eukaryota; kingdom Viridiplantae; phylum Streptophyta; class Pinopsida; order Pinales; family Pinaceae; genus Pinus; species Pinus taeda. Next base: position 2,407 of record APFE031202658.1, on the reverse strand, counting down.
GCAAGGCCAGCCCTCCACCCAGCAACCCTCTGGTCACCAGGCACAAACCTCGGTTGCACAAGGGCCGCCTCTTACCCAGTAAGCGCAATCTTCTGGATGAATGAGGCCACCCCCAATCCAACCAGGACGACCCTCTGGCCAGACGGCGCAGAATGCAGGCGGGTACCAATCCCGACCTCCTTTTTCAGGTGGGGTCCAATCCCA